>CM061919.1:176960588-177071635 GCA_031002005.1 Vandiemenella viatica
CCGACTTCACATATTTTTCATACCATTCCGACAGGCAAGTGCTGGTTGTGACTTCACGCATTTTAGTTAAAAAGCACATACGGGCGGTTTCCAAAATCATTTCCTCTGTATTTTATATGTGTTAATCAGTCCAACCTGCACCTTACAGATGGGGAGGACCGATTATCCACAATTTCGCGAACTTTACCGGCAACAAGTTTAAAGCAAGCATCAATGAAATTCATTGGATCTATGAAATTTTAGAATTTGAAATTGTCCCGGAATAAATTCTATTTTAAATGCACTAAGCCTGTCTTCAAGGACTAAGCGTGATGCTGCTGACTCACCCATCGTTGCTGCATGATCATGACTGCATAAGGCTGCCCCTGCACCGGCATACTGCCGACTTGGGCCCGGCGATGGACCGGCATACTGTCGGCTGGGTTCCGGCTGTGGTCGACTTGGGCCCGGCGATGGACCGGCATACTGTCGGCTGGGTCCCGGCGGTGGGTTGTTGAAGTGGCGGCTTGACCCCGGCGATGGACCGGCATACTGTCGGCTGGGTCCCGGCTGTGGTCGACTTGGGCCCGGCGATGGACGGCATACTGTCGGCTGGGTCCCGGCTGTGGTCGACTTGGGCCAGGCGATGGACCGGCATACTGTCGACTTGGGCCCGGCGATGGGCGGCTGGGCAGGCGAGGTGCTGCTGCTGTGGCGGGCGGTCGGCTAAGTCCTGACGTCTCCCATGGTCGCCATATTGGTGGCGGAACTGCCTCGTTGTCCTGGTGTCCGACCGCCCCCTCTGAAACATAAAAAGAAGAAAAATGTTTTAGTATCATGAAAAACATAATTTTGTAAGCAAAAATAATATAGGTAAATTACTGATGTACTGGACTTACCGATATTCCAGTGTGCTGGTGGTTGTGGAAGAACCCATTGTGGTGGCGGAGTTGGCGGCATGCTATGTGGTGGTGACATGCTCTGCGGCACATCCACGTCAATATTTGGGAGCATGCTCCATTGTGAGGAATCACAAGCTCTTTTTGGGCTACTTATTTCTTGAGAATTTCCCTTACGCTTCTCTGGGCGTGATGCTTCATCTGAAAAAGAAAAAAAAATGTATTAGCAATAGTTATAAAGACATGGAAAAAAAAATCTATAGATAAATACGTACTGAAATAAAAAAGGTCGCTGAATGAAATATCCAAATCACCTGCGAACAAATAAATTAATAATATAGACTACTGCTTCAGCACTATACATTTTCATAAATATAGTTACGTTAAAAAAATATTATCATTACCGAAATCATCCTCAGCGAGAATTTCATCAATGTCTGAAGCAGAAAAAAAAAGCTCATCAGTATATGTGAAAGAATTTAAAACAGCGAGAAAACAAGTTAAATAACAATAATTTACTTACCAATATCGCTGAATAAGCTAAGATCCTCAGAAGACATTGCGATGATTGAAGTTTTCAGCTCGACGACTCAGAGAAGACTGGATGGCAGAAGGGGGGTCTCAGCCCTATTTATACACGCGTCTGGAGCCATGGAGAATTGGTGTGGGAAGACTGCGCCCACGATGATAAATGTGGTGCAGCTGTGCGCATTCAATTACGAACCCGCATCCTGCAGCTGCGTGGGGAGCGATAATTGATGGCTTCCGGGTGTGGCGCATTCAATTACGGACCCGCATCATGCAGCTGCGTGGGGAGCGATAATTGATGGCTTCCGGGTGTGGCGCATTCAATTACGAACCCGCATCATGCAGCTGCGAGGGGGGCGATAATTAAGGGCTTCCGGGTGTGGCGCATTGAATTACGGACCCGCATCATGCAGCTGTGAGGGGAGCGATAATTAAGGGCTTCCGGGGTGTGGCGCAGCTGTGCACATTCAATTACGAACCCGCATTCAATTAAACTCCCCTAGTTCCTCGGCTCCCCTCCGCTCCAAACTGTCTGCAAAGACAGGTCCATAAGCAATACATGGGGGGAAAAAGTGGGCTCACTCCATCCTCCATAAGAATACATGGGGAAAAACTGTCCGCTGACCGCTGTACATAAGGAAATAATAAGATCAATCTGAGGTTACAGATGTGAGACCCCCTCCCCGCAATTCAATTAGCATTAATTAAAATCAATTAAGGCTCCCCGCAATTCAATTAAAATCAATTAAAATCAATTAAAATCAATTAAAATCAATTAAAATTAATTAAAATTAATTAAAATCAATTAAAATCAATTAGCGTTAATTAAAATCAATTAAGGACCCCACGCAATTCAATTAAAATCAATTAAAATCAATTAAGGACCCCCGCAATTCAATTAAAAAAACAAGATGGCGCCGCACCCGCCCTTCAGGCACTACTACACTGTACCATTAAATCGGGACTGCAGGCAGAGTGCTATTGACTCCCGCGTTTATTGTTTTTATTTTAAAAATATGAATATTCAAAACTTTTAAATCAATAACAAAGGTACAGGACAAACAAGCGATTAGATTCGTAATTGTTGTTGCGTCGCGGTTACAACAAACATTCGACATCAAAGTCAGTACCACATTGATCAACGGATCCTGCGGTAATAATACAATTACTAACACCAGGAAGAAGGAATAAAGTCATTCTACCATGTTTTTTGTTTATGGAATTCTGGAACTGCAAAAAAGGGTTGTTAGATTTGTTTCTGGAAATTATCGCAGAACGCAATCAGTAACAGATACGATAAAAGAGCTGGAATGGGATTCATTGCAAGACAAGAGGAGGATGAAGAGGGTCATGGGAGTGTATATTGATGATGAGGCATGGGAAGATATTGGTTTAAGAATTAAAAGTATTGCTTGGAAGGGAAAAGATGGCCATGACCACAAGCTGGCATACGATTTCAGGCAAAAGAGTGTAGGAAGATTCTCTTTCTTAGGTAAGGATTTCAGGGATTGGAATAATTTACCAAGTGAAATTATGAATAATTTACCAAATATGTTAAAAGAATTTGAAGTTAAAATTTGTAAAGGGCAAATGTAGGTGGATGAATGTATAGGGAAATTGCCACCGGAGCGTGCGCTCCATTCTAATTTAATTAAATATTATTAGAACATAACAAGTGCAGAGACGTATATCACAAACTATTAGACAACCTTTTATATTGTAAATTACACTATAAAATAAAATAGGAGTTATCTAATCTTGAAATAAATTACGTAAATGTTTGAAATCAATAAACCTCACTAATGAACGATCAATGAAAAGACAATAACTATCTCAAATTATCCATACAAATTTTCTATTTACAAATTATGCACTGAAAATTTTAATGTTAAACAAAACACGTTTTTCACTACATAAAAATCATTTAACAGAGAGGGTGATGAGGGGATGTACCAGAGAAGCGAAGGACTTGGGTACAAACCCACAGTCAGACCATTTCTTGTATATATAAGTGTAGTATGGAGGTCACATTTTTTGTACATCAAATGCAAGGTGCAAAATATAGCAGCTAGATTTATTAGTGGAAAATATTCAACAAGTGCCTTAATAATGGAACTGGACTGGATGTCATTGGGAGATTGGAAGAGTGTCAGGGGGCTGTATGTGGTGTATAATGCTGTTAGAATGGATATTGGCAGAATAATTCTGAGTGGTGTATGGAGCCTAAGTTGGCCATGACCACAATCTGTCATTAGACTTTAGATGATGAGGCCTGACGTGGATAAAATATCCAAACACCCACTTTGACCTAACACATTTACGACAGTTCAAGCGTGGGTGCTATCTTCGGCGCAATAGAACTAGTGTCTGCACCTTTGGATACTGTCGATGTGTGGGGATCTTCTATTAAAATGTGGGTTATGATGCCTGTTTGATGACCAAGAAACTATCAGTTAGCTAAGAGCATCATGATAACTCTATCGTGGTTACTTGAACAAAGCATGCAATTACAGTCAAATGTCACACTTGGCCCTGAATCCGAAGTTTGGCGTCAGATGGGAACATTTTAAACCGAATGGAGAACTCTCCTGGCACTGATGGTTGAAAAATATTATCCTGGAGAATTTTCTTGGAAAAACTGCAGTAGAACCACCTTAAGTGAACATTTGGTAGCTGGAATCCCTGTTAATGATTAGGAGAAGACTTGCGAAATTTTTGGTTTACTTTAACACACGAACAAAAGGTAACCCTGTCAGTAACTGTTCAGAGGTTGGATTGGGAATCATTGGAAACAGAATGAAGTTTGGGGAAGTGCTGGGCGTATGTTGGCGATGAGGCTAGGGTAGATCTTGGTGAAAAGAATTAGGAATAGTGCACTGGATTTCTTGTATAAGGAGTGGTTAAATTTCTATATCTCTACCTTTGGCACAGGTGATGGTCTAAGGCATGTTCTGTGCTTAGCACTTGCCTTACACTGACTCGATTTTATCACAAAGGGCAGGGGTGAAATTAGTAAGATTAACAAACGATGTTTCCGTTCCTGGAACATACTTGCTGTGCTGTAAAATACAGTTAAAGGGTGGGTAAGTACATGGCACAGCGTATATCTCTCTGTTTCTAGTCAATCACTGATGTGTACACAAAGGATTGCTAAGGGCACTCAATTTGTGATTGTTTACGAAAACATTACAGAATTGATACATAGATTGGTCTGGATAGACAGACAATATAGGTTTGAGCTTGTTGGCAAAAAATTACGAGTGTGATGAAATATTTTTTTTATACCAGTGACAGCAGAGATTAGAGAATAATGTGCTGTACTGGTGAATTTTGATTCTCACTACATAAAAATCATTTAACAGAGAGGGGTGATGTACAGAGAAGCGAAGGACTTGGGTACAAATCCACAGTCAGACCATTGCTTGTGTGGTGTAGTATGGATGTCATTGGAAGATAGGAAGAGTGTTGAGGGGCTGTAGGTGGCGTATAATGCTGTTAGAATGGATATTGGTGGAATAATTCTGAGTGGTGTATGGAGCCTAAGTTGACCATGACCACACTCTCGCACTAGACTTTAGGTGATGAGGCCTGAGTGGATAAAATATCTAAACACCCACTTTGACCTAACAATTTACGACAGTTCAGGTGTGAGCACTATCTTAGGCGTAATAGAACTAGTGTCTGCACTATGGTCTGACGTTTTGGATACTTGTCGATGTGTGGGGGTCTTCTATGAAAATGTGGGTTATGATGGTCTGTTTGATGATCAAGTTAGCTAAGGGTATTATGTCACTTTTATCGTGGTTAGTTGGATGGAAGCATGAAATTACAATCAAATGTCACACTTGGTCCTGAATCCGAAGGTTGGCGTTAGATGGGAACATTTAACACCGAATGGAGAACTCCCCTGGGTCCTGATTTATTGAAAAATAATTTCCTGGAAAAGGGGAGAATTTTCTTGGAAAACTGCAGTAGAACCACCTTAAGTGAACTTGGAATCCCTGCTACTGATTAGGAGAAGACTTTGCGAAAGCACTGCCTTAGCGTGACTCGATTTTTATCACATAGGACTGGCGTACTTCGATTCGACAGGGGTGAAATTAGTAAGATTAACAGACGGTATTTCGTTCCTGGAACATACGTGCTGTGCTGTAAAATACAGTTAAAGGTGTCAATCACTGATGTGTCCACAAGGGATTGATTGGAATTTTAGACAAAGTACAGCTAAGGACACTCAATTTGGGTGGGTAAATAGTTGTGGCAATGAGAAAATGACATATAAGTAGATTTACACGGGCGAGAACTTAATGTTTTCTTTTCGCCTAGCACACCCCTCGGATCGAATTCCCGAGTGCTGAAGTTACTCACATCATTATTATTAAGTATTTGCCATGAGAATGAATTTATTCTAGCTAATTAGACACACCAACAGGACTGACATGACATTCACAGACAACACAATTTCATTACCCCTAATTTTGAAATTTGTCCTGGTGGAGGAACATCAAAGAGGCACCGGCTGCGGGATGTATCAGCCATATGCTATATGGAAGGCTCTAAACAGACTAAGAACTGAGTGTCCCCGATGTAAATATAATATTAAAAAATGGGGGTACACTAATGACAACGATCTATGTGAATGTGGCGAGCTTCAGAACCCACAACATCTTCTGATATGCAGGAATCTCCCTGAAACTGCAATATCGACGACCTTTACAGGGCAAACGAGAAGGCCATCAAGAATTGCGGAATTCTGGTCACATTCATATATAATTGTGTTTATAGTTAATATTAATTAATTAATGTTATTTGTTTATTCAACTTGTTATGTCCTGGACACGAGAAATATAAATAAAAATATAAATACCCCTAATTTAATACATCCTTTAAAATACACGGACTGTAGGTGACACTCGTGAGTTATATTATATTGTTCATAATGAAAAAGTGAGTTTGTTTCCCGTCTCTTCGTCGGTGAATTAATTTTTAATGTCTGCCTGCTTCGATGAACGGAATTTATGTTAACAGCGAGGTCTTTAGAGACGGGAAAGGATGGGAAGGAATTCGGCATGGTCTTTTAAATGAAGCATCCCCGGCATTCACTTGGAGTGATTTTGGGAAACCATGGATGCCTGGAACCTCCGTCCTCCCGAATGCGAGGCAAGAACGCTAAATAATTTCATGAAAACAGGTACACATAGAATTTATATCTGTAGTTTATGACGCTTTTTTTCCCGTTAAAAGGATACATTTATGCTTTTTTTATTCAAGGCAGGTATCCTCTCTAGGTATGGAAACTAAAATTTTGAAATTGACGAGTTGGAACGGCTTTTTCAATAAAAACACCGCGGCCGGACTCGAACCGGCGACCTTCGGCACTCTAGCCCCAACGCTACCAAGGTAAGTTACGCTTTCACATGGTCTATGTCTTATTTTTTTAATTAAATACAAAGACTCAAGCAGTTTTTCTGTTCACCCAGAATGAAAACAAAATTTTCGATTTTCGTTTTGAAAACACGAGGGATTAGGCTACCATAAATGATTCTTAGATTTGTACTACGAAAACTGACATATAATAATTATTCTCATCTCCCAGCTATGCTTTCATAATGGCGAATGAATAATGTGCTTCCCTTGGAGCCATTTCGTAACCTGTCGGACTCCCGGTCAAACACGCGAGTGGCTTCGCAAACATCGAAATATTTCACGCATATTGGGACACCCGCTCCATCTAGCGGCAAATGTCTTCTACCGTGTGCTGACCTCTAGCGAGAGTTATGCAAGTTATCGCGCATGTCGCAACAGGGTCTCGGCGGCCGAGCAAGTACGTACATGTCGACACCTGTTCAAATACGCCTTAGGGTTGGGTTTTCCCCCGCTAGCTTTCACTCTCCTAGGGGAGTGGAATATCTGCGCCCAAAGAAATTAAGCCCTTGGGAGATGGTGCCATCTGCCAGCGGATCGGTGAACTAACGGTGCAGCGCCATCTATCCGCAGATCGGGGAACTAACGTGTGACGTCACGCGACCGTGCTGCCACCTGGCGGTGCGCCAGAATCGGCTAACTCTTCCTACTCATCTGCGTTTCTGATTAATTTTTTTTTTTTTTATTCTTATAATTCATTGATTGTTATGTCACATTACTTCTGATACAATTGAGCACTAGCATGAAGCATCGCATTGAATGACTTCGTTAGTACATTGTAAAGTTCAAATAAATTGGTCATTGAGTAAAGTAAATTTAGGTAAATTGTTCGTACATTTGATTTACTGCACTGAATATTACATACTTCAGAATAATACCTAATATCACAATCGCTGCACGCTTAAATCAACTAATTTCAAAACACACATCTGCTCATTCAATCGCTGGGCGAACCGTTCCAGCTCGCGCAAATGCGAGTAACGGAATGAATGTGTGAGTAACGATTCGGTACTTCGAGTCAGGCGATGAACCCGTTACTCAGTAACGAATACATCGTTACTTTTACAGTTCTATCCAATGAATCCCAGTCCAGTTCCTTTATCATATTAATTACTGACTGGATCCTGCTTTAATTTCCACAAACAAGTTTAGTTGAGTACCTTTGCACCCCCTCCAACTTCTGTACTTGATACACAAAATGTGGGTTCAAAAACACACCATATTATTCAAACAATGGTCTGACCAAAATTTTATAACCCTGTTCCCTCACTTCACTCGTACATTCTCTCATCACCCTCTCCAGGAAATGAATTATTTTGTGACCTTTTCCTGCCACCTGCCCAATGTACGCTGCCCAGTTGAATTTACTATCAAATGTTTCAATCAGCTAAGCAGATCATTGAACGCCATGTTATTCACGTTTTAATGAGGCTGCCAGTCTGTGGAATCTACGTTCCGCTGCAGTTGACCCGCGTCTGCATACAGGCCTTCTGAGCTGATGGCAGCTTGCTGATGTGGCAGTACTCCGTACATTATTAACCAGCACTCCGAGGGAGCCATCGGCCGGTATAGACTTCACGGCGTAGCTTCCAAGTTCAGCCAGCCTGTGTTTTCGGCCTCATTAATTTCAGCCACTGACGATATTGCTGCTTCAACTTGGACGGGAGTTTGCCGAGTGGCAAATCCAATTAGAGACCACTTCATTCAAAAAAAAAAAAAGTTACGAAGTATTCCAAAACTTGACCCTACTCGAGAAACTTCTGTGTTGCCTTTGCGCTTTTCTCTATATGGCAGTCTTATCTTAAGGAATTACAGAAATCATATTGAGCTTAATTATATTCTTCGATTTTCTGCATATTATTCTTCAAAGGAAAATTCTTTCGACAGGATTCTCAGTGCGTTGAACACAAAAATTTCCTTCCAAACCAGTTAATATAGTCATCAAAATGTTTTCTTCAATCTTCTTCTTCTTCTTCTTTTGTATTTTTTTTATTAGGCTATTAAGTATTTCTTTTTTTTTCTTTTCTTTTATTCGTCTTATGAAGTTTTTACAAAATACTCCTAGCGTTCTGATAGCCTTCCTACATCTCTTTTTCAACTGATAGCTGTCTCCTGCTCATTTTAACGGTTATTTGTTCATTCATTCTAATATTTCTTCCTTGCTTTCACCTCTTACTGAGTGTGGTGGGTGAACGGTTAACGTTCTGGCCTCGCATTTGGGAGCATCCAGATTTGAGTTTTCCATGGTTTCCCCAAATCATTCCATGCGAATGCCGAGATGCTTCCCTCAAAAAGGCCATGGCCGAATTCCTTCCAGTTCCTTGTGCCCAGTCCTATCCCGCCTCTAATCACCTTAGCCGTCGATAAGGCGTAAAGTCATAAAAAAAACTTTTGCCTCCCTGATTTTTTACTTTGTATTTCTTGCATCATTTCGTTTCCCTCAGTCATCGGGATAAATTCATTGTAAATGTCATTTTGAGACCATTACTATTTGGGGAATTATAGGAATATTCAGTCGTCGAGCTATCGGCATTGGCGATCATTGACATGCTGAGCGCGCTCGAGCAGTGACCAGCCAGGAATCTGCACGCTTGCAGTCAGCACCTTAGAGTGCAGTCAGTCCCCTTCCTAATTGTGGGTCATCCGAGACGGCTTGGGAAGTGTAAGGTATCAAGTAGGTCTTTACTGTCCGGCAGTCGGCGAGAGTATTCGAGCATACTTCGATAGCCACCTGTTAGGAGCCTGCCATCCTCCCATGCACCTCGCATCCGGGACGACCATCTACCTAACAATTAACCATTACAGTTTGCACTAAGAGATTCACTAACTACTCTATGAGGGCTTAGATAAATCTGGAATCCTCTTTGCGGCACGTTATCAACTGTACTATTCAGTTTTAGAGGCCAATAAACTGGTTCCATTTCAAGTCTCGCCTTCCTTCATGTAGTAAAATCATAGATCAGTGTCTGACCTTCGGTGTGATGCCTTCAATCCACAATGGTGTCAAGCACTAGCCCAAACTGCCCAATGGTAAGATTCTAGTGGAGCTGCCCGAAGAACAGAAGAGACGCTTCGAGCAGAACTGTAATTCCATAAGGTTAGTTCGTCAGCACACCTATCCACACACGCCCACTAGCCTTGGCCAATCAGCCCCTGATATCATGTTTAAATGAACCATTAAAATATATCTATAACAAACTTCGGCACTGAAAATCTATGATTTTGAGAGGTTTTAGTACGAAACAGACAGTTACCACTGCAGAAGTATGTTACCTCAGGTGTCTTTTCTGATTAACACATTACGAATCAAATAAAGACAGTTTCATAAACAAGCAAAGTTTTGAGGGGGAAGACGTTTATTTCAGAACAACAAACATAATGATATGAATGGAAGAACACACCTTAGTTAGCCTGTTAGGATCCATTTATCATTACAAATTAGGTAATATGAATGATTACTCTTCCATATATAATAGGTTAAAAAATGAGAGAAATTTGTTTCAACATTCTGGCATCATTCCATATTTTCGACCCTTACACCGTTTAATTAAACAAAATGGAAAAATTTAAGAAACGTGTTGCACTCTGCCCTAAATTTTTTTTTTTAAATTTAACTCATTTTCTTGTTACTGTTTTTATTTTAAGGAGCCGAGAACGAAATATTAATACAGATTGAGTTCAAAATAAGAGATTTGAAGTTTTAATATATTACAAGCTTGCTGACTCTCATCACTTTTAAAAAAATCTTTATCTTAAGGAGAGTTGGAAGATATATGGAGATATTGTTGCCTTTAATACAATATGTAAACTAGTCAGTGTTTCTATTCAATGAAGCTGTGACACACTTTTCTTCCGAATGTAGCCGGTTAAAAGCATTATTTCCGTTGCACAGAAACTCTCAGAGGAAATGTTAGGAGTGGTTTATGGTCGTTTTCCCCGATATGGTGAGTAAAATTAAGAGTTACTATATGTGTTTTTACTGTTGTACTTAAGAGAGGAAAGGAGGGAGAGGTCTACTTTCAAGAAGTGGACCTCCAAGCTTAGTGTCTACATCACACGGACGAAGTACCATCAACAGTGTTAAGCTAGCTTTCCACGGCGCGTTGGTTTGCCGGCCAGGCTGGTGTAGTAATCAGCAGCAGGCTGGGGTAAGGGCCCCGCCTCTGCTGGCAGGGACGGTGCGCGTCTATCCGCCGCTAAGTCGGTAAAGATCAAACGCCCGACTAGCTGAAACCCACACTAGAGAACGTGGTGGGGAGGTGGCTGCGAGGTGACGAGGGTTAGCCATTGTCGTGTGCTGATCCGTTGAGTTCGGTCGCATGGCGCGACCTACAAAACCACGCGCCGTGGGAAGCGAGCTTTAAATTTTTCCACTCCCTTAACAGTGAAGAGGCTTGCGATTTAGCACAGGACTTGGATATAATCTGATGAGTAGATACTGAGCATTATCACCTGTACCAAAATCTGTATTACAAAAGTTTGTGTTATTACGGAGACACGAATCATTAACCACGAGTCGAACCCTAGGTTCCAATACAGTGCCTTATCAACATACTAAAAAAAAAACAGGAAAAACGCTGTCGCCTCCTGCGCTATACCATCCGATTTTTTTTTTTTTTTTAATTTCTCTTGCTCCTGCAAGAAGGTGGTAATTTAAACGTGCTCCTAAGTTAATATGCAGAATACATAACCCTCTTTATTTCCTCCGGTGCAAACGAACCATCCACGTTTGTCTGTAACCAAAATTTATAAGACAAAATTCAGAGTTTCCTGGGAGATTCCGAAACCAGAAGTGTTCGCGCCACTCTACATGGTCGGAACGGGAGTGGGGAGGGAGTAGATGGAGACAAATAACGGGCCCCAAGGGCGAGACGCTTCAATGTGAATTTCCACGAGATGGCTTAGCTTGTGAATGACAGATAGACAGATTTTTTTGTCTAAGTAGCAATTGCCCAAGCTTCGACCACAGACATTAAGCTCATTTTTCTTTTCACGTTTTATGTCGATCATGTACGACGATAGCGGTCTGATAGTTCAGTGATTAAGGATCTCGTCTTCATAAGTTGTGAGCCCGAGCCTCGGTTCAAATCCCGGTGAGGGCCAGGTATTTTTGAGAGTTGTGTTTGATCATATCAGCTACGCCTGGGTGGTCCTTGGTTTGGATTAGATCACTCAATGAAAAGAACTAGTTACTTTGAATCGTTCACTTGCTCAGTTTTATTTGAGACCTTTTTTTTTTTAGGTCTCACCCCTCACAATCCGGTTATACCCCCACTTTCCGTTGGAAATACCCCCTTATGTCAACTTCAATAGAAATAGTAGACCTCTTTTTTTTTTTCCAGTCCATAAAACCCACGTGAGCTAGCTCTTCATGATCTTCGGAATCAACTGATTCACCTAGAAGAACTACCGTTCACTTTTTAGTGAGCGACTGCTCACTCGCTCTTTTAAATGAATTGCTCTAAAAACTGTTTCACTCGCGAACGACCCATCTCTAGTTTGGATTCCAAAGGAAAGGAACTAGCCGTCCTACCTCCGCCACAGTGGCTTAGTATGCCTCATTCTGGAGAATCCAACCAACGTGTGGACTAAATTAATTTTTCAAATGATGATATGGCGTAGTTCAGGTGTAACAAAATTTGTTTGTATACCCCAAGATATACTAAAAAAAATTGTTTCTTTTCGCCCCTCCTGTTTTTTTTTAGTTAGTACCTTATGGAATATTTGCTCTGGAGACCCCCATTGAGGTTGAAAGCTTCTTTGGTCTCTACCACGAGCATTACTCTAATCGAGGAGATCAAACGTCACCATCTACTTGCGAAACGTTTAAATCCATGATCTGTATGATTGTGAAATTTGTAGTCTGTGATACGGAGACTGAGTGTCGTGCCAATATTTGTCTACGTGATCAAAGGAAACCGCGCTGAAATCGTAATCAGGATGGGCAATGCGCCGAACTAAGAACTTGAAGCCTGGTCCTTTGTGCCTTCGTAGTCTAGCGTAATGGCGTTTAGCGCAACACTAGTGAGTTTTTCACCCACTAACCACTCAGTTCTACCGTCTTCGAAGCTCCCATCTAAGGAACCTCTGACAAACCTTGTTGTTTCTACGGAGCTCGGTGTGTGTGCGGTAATGGTTCAGCGTGGCATCGGAACACGCTGCTCAGTTCCCCGTCTGGCCATCCAGATTTCAGTTTTTCCGAGGTTTGCGGAAATCATGTCAATTTTATTCATAGCCTCTGAGCTACCAAAGAGTCTTCAAGTAGGGTTCAACTGAAGGAATCCTGGATGAAAGATTCGCTTGCTGCACAAACTTTAAAAACACGGTGGGAATCTACCTGTTTTACATCTCTTCGACTGATATGTTCGGTTAACATAAGATACCAAGTATACTAATGAAAATCTCTGATCCTGGTTATTTAAAACAGTTGCCTCGCTTCCCTGGTATATTCCCTCATCAAACTGTCCAGCAGATTCAGAGCTTTGAAATCAGTATCACGTTACCAGTGTGTTCTTTCCAAATAAGCTTGTTACCATATGGTGTGACAAGATACTTTAAGCATCATAGGTTTCACGGATTTTTAACCGAATATTATCTTCAAACGACGAGAACGTTTCGCCAACGTCCTCTGTTGTCTTCATAAGACCTCCAGCTAACGAGAATCCGCAAGGTTAGTGCGAAACTCGCAGTAATATTACGGATTCTCGTTAGCAAGAGATCTGATGAAGACAACAGAGGACGTTGTCATTATTTGAAGATTTTATTTTTTTACTTATTGATTTACGACTCGTCGACGGCTAAGGTCATTAGAGGCAGGATGGAACTGGGGACAATGAACGGGAAGGAATTCGGCCATGGCCTTTTTGAAGGAAGCATCCCAGCATTCGCCTGGAGTAATTTGGGGAAACAATACAAAACCCAAATCTGGATGCCCGGACGGGTATTCCAACCCCCGTCCTCCCGAATGCAAGGCCAATCATTTTAAGAAAATATCCGGCAGCAAACCCTGGAAACTATGTTGCATTTATGGGCCGGAAAATCTCTGTTCACATATAAGAAACTTTAAGACTAATATTTGAAGGGCAAATCAAGAAAACAAAAATACTTTTATGGCGTTCGTTGATTTAGAAAAAGCTTTTGATAATGTTAGGTTAGACAAAATCTTAAAGATATTTAAAATATCGAGATGGAAGAAAAAATTTATAATTAATGTAAGAATGAAGAGGATATAATAAAAATAGAGAATAATTACAGACATGCATATGTAAAAAAAAGAGAGTTAGCCAAGGTCATAGTCTATCTCCCATTAATATTCAAGTTGTACGTAGAGGAAGCAATAAACGAACTAAAATAAAATTTGAATGTGGCATGAGTATTCAAGGAGAAAAAATTATCATATTACGATTTGCTGATGATATTGTCCTGTTAGCAGAACAGAAAAGTAAATGATTTCTATCAATTAGGAAGCAGGAACGATTTTAAAAGCAGAATAGCACACGCGAAAAGATCTTTTTTGAGAAAGAGGAATCTTTTACTTTAAAATACTGATCTAGGACCAAGAAAAAACTTTTTAAAACTCTACACATATGTGACGCACAGCACAATACGCAAGCGAAGCATGGACGTTAAGAATATCAGAAAGAAGGACAATTGAAGCATTTGAAATGTACAGTTATAGAAGAATGCAGAAAGTTAAATGGACAAAATATGAAATGTACGTGTTTTGGAAAAGATGGGTGAGGAAAACAATTTTTGAAAGAGTCCTACAGAAAGGAGTGACATTTTAAGATATGCGGGATTGGTTATTTTGACAGTGGAGGAAACAGTCGAAGGTAAGAACTGTAGAGGAAGACAGAGGTTGGAATATATGAAGCAGATAATTGAGGACGTGGGTTGTAAGGGGCATGTTGGGATGAAGAATTTAGCAAGAAGTAGGAAGAGATGGAGGATTGCGTCAAACCAGTCGAGAGACAGATGACAGGGAAAATAAAAATAAAAAACAGACAAGATAATTATATATATATATATTTTTGTTTTTTTAATAAAAATCCGTCTTCTAACAACTGGTTTTATTTTTAACTTTCATCTACCAGACGCGTTTCGCCCTTCTGGAGTGGGGCATCGTCAGTGGCTATAAATAACATAATATTTTGATCATATTTGTGTATGAGTACATTAATTATATACATATATTCATGCTGTAATATTGTATCATCTGTAGGTTCAATCTGTTATAATTATTCTATATATTGTTTTCATAGTATCTATGTTCAAACATAAATTCACTTCTTAATACTAAATTATCTGTATGGTTACAAAGTTATGTACATACACTCTACTTACTAAAAATTGTTAGTAAGTAGAGTGTATGTACATAACTTTGTAACCATACAGATAATTTAGTATTAAGAAGTGAATTTATGTTTGAACATAGATACTATGAAAACAATATATAGAATAATTATAACAGATTGAACCTACAGATGATACAATATTACAGCATGAATATATGTATATAATTAATGTACTAGATTCGCATACACAAATATGATCAAAATATTATGTTATTTATAGCCACTGACGATGCCCCACTCCAGAAGGGCGAAACGCGTCTGGTAGATGAAAGTTAAAAATAAAACCAGTTGTTAGAAGACGGATTTTTATTAAAAAATATTTATGCAACAACTGCGGAACATGGCCTACAACAAAGTTAAAGATAATTATATTTTATGCCTTTCTAGCGGCAGGATGGTCTGCTGGTTCTCATTCCCGTATGGCTATCTTTTCAATGGGCAGGTGCGGTATCTGGTAACGGAAATGCGCGCCGCCGGCGGAAATAGGTTGCATTCCTGTGCGTCACATCGACTGTGTTCGAAGACTTTCTGTCCGGAAATAGCGCGCATTCTCCTGGGGTTGGCCTACGCCTAACCGCCTGCAAGGCGCCCCTAGCGCTGTGTTGTAATTATCATGTTTTTACGACAGAGTTCCGAGAATCTCCGTGCCCGACCGCAGCCTCATAACGCGGCTCAGATAAAAGCGATAAGGCCGCGCAGTACCCAGAATGCACTCTCTGACGCATCGCCAGGCACCGGGAAATATTTCACGATTAATACCGGGAAATGATACCGTATCGAGGTTTATCGCTGCGGCAGATATATCGGAACGGATATGTGCTAAATACTTCTCGGTAAGACACCAAACTCGAGAACAACCTCGCTTAAGGTTTCAAACCAGTTTTACGCTACGGAGATTTCTACTTTATGAACATACTAGCCTCGTACCCGCGACTTCGTACGCGTGGATTAAGAATTTTTTTGCCAGAATTAAATATAGAAAGTTGTAGGTAACGAAGGACTGGTCCCAAACAATATCGAGTCGCCATAATATGACAGGGAAGCTATCACTATATCATTCTACCGTCGAACCTGCCTCTTGAAGAGAATCAATTTCCAACATATTTCTGTCACTATTCGATAAGATCTCAAAATTTCGTGACTACAACTGTTAATCATACTGGAAAAAATATCCTGTGCCCTTTATACAGCTTTCCTTACAAAATTCCATCACAACGATATAGCCATTTAGTCGTCAAAACGTAACAAAAAGACAGAGACTTACTTCCGTATTTATATTAGTATTACTGTGGTTCTCACTCACACACTAACTGCGAACAACACCTGAGGGATCATTATAACGTAAAAAAGTGTACACCTACAAAATTGCAAGACTACCTACGATTTGCCTCGCATTGCACCCCTAACTTTCTAATATCTACAGTTTAACATTCAATCCGAATAACCTACGGCCCAGGCCTGACTCTTACGATGAAAAACAATTTTTAAAAACCTTAGCCTCAACGGAGATTTGAACCGGAGACCACGACGTTCGTAAGCAAGCTCTTTAGCCACTGAGCTGCCAGTTCACTACACGGAAACACGGTCTGGAGACGTCCACATCCAACGTGTCTGTCTATCGCCGTATTTCGAAGTTATGAGACAACATGTGTTATTTATACAGATAATTTTTCAACCAAATGTAGACAGTATTTTTCTCCTTGTTTCAAAGGATAAGTGTGCAAAGTTTCATCGAGATCGTATGAAAACTGTGGATTTGTATGAAGAACAAACAAACCAACAAACATACATTCATCTTTATATATAAAGAAAGATTAGGTGGCCCTTGCGAAAATTTCGTTAATGATATACGACGAATAGCGAAGTATTAGGTGTTAAGATGAAAGAAGAACCAGCTCACATGTAGCAACTGTTTATTTGTAAACTGAAATAGATACGTTGCAAAGCACTTACAACGTCTTGCGAAACAATTAGAGATGTTTCCCCAAGAGAAACAAAAATATCCGAAAAACTACTTGCTATAGAAAGAACACACAGCTTATCAATAATTCTGTGTTATGTTGTGCTTCTATCTAGCGGTAATGCGATCACTCTATCGACGCCCGCAAAGTCTAGCAGCTTGACTCCGACCCGTTACCTTGATTGTTCATAATTTAGTCATTTATCGATTGAATTTGGAAAAAATCCTTTCTTAATTGATGGTGTTACCAAAGTGGAGAACTTTAAAACGATACCCCTTTTATCGATTATGGTTAAATATGAAAGGAAAAAGATAGCTCATCACAAAAAAAACACCTTTTTAGAAATAATATATTTGATGAGGGTGACCACACATCTGACACTGCTGCACACTTTTTAAAAGAAAATGATTTCTCTGGTTTTTAACATATTCCGCTCTGAAATTCACTTACTTTCTCAAATCATATTCCAGCGGCACAAAATAATTTCTCTACGGTGTCAAAAATGAGGTGAATTCACAAGGTTAGCATAACATGCTCCACGGTTTCATCCTGTTTTAGAAGGAGTACTTAGAATCTCCAAAAACAGAAACCTTCACTTTCTCAGCAGAAGGAACAATCTTGGTCTTGAAAGAAATTAATCATCTCAAAAAAAGTTATCTGTGGCGCATACTTGTTCCATCTCGAAATGATTATATTTTCTTGTTCCGTTCCTTGATCACATAGAATCATAAGTTTTTCGCATATTTCAATGTAGACCATAAGTTCTCAAAATTTGAAAACACCAGCCAACTGTAAGCATTCCGTTAATCTTTACTAATTACCAATTTTATTGGTCCGGGTGTCATTTCAACCTGTACACTTTTCCATTACATACTTGTAGTACAGTTTTTCCTATCAAGTAAACCAATTTAAAGAAATAATCAACAAAACTGTCTTACTCAAGTAAAAAACGAAGAAACTATTTTATTATTTGATTCTGCAGTAATGGCGATGCTAAACAGCTGTTCAGGTCATGGTGATACAGTATTCAAGTGTCAGCTACATATTTGAAGCTTAATAGGATAATGTTTCTTAAACCAAAACATAAACAATTTCGTGTTGGTAAGTGCATTATGAATTTCAGACATTTTCATTAATACGCTCATAATATAAAAAAGGAAGAATAAAAGCAAAATATTTTGCTAATATGAGCATGAATTATTGAAATAACCTTAGTATTACTAATTGCTTTTCAGAGCTATTGTTCTGGTTACGTATTAGACACTGAGAGACAAATTCCAAATAAATATCATTACTTCACAGAGCGGATTGCAAATAATTACATTTTAATCATAACCTGGATTAAAATTAATGGAGGAGTGGTATCGGTTTATCTATATCGGATAACTCAGATTACATTAAAAATAAAAATTGGGATCCGACAAGTGTAGGAAACAATCGTTCTATCGAAAATATAGTGTTTATATCTACATTTATCGTTTAGTAACTATTATTCATTTGGTTAATGGAGTGTAGAGACAAGAAAATGTGAAGTTAATTACAAGACGCTTTTCTGCACGGAAATGAGAATTTAATCATAATAAAATAGTAATGAATTATTATTCATAGTAACACAGGAACCTAAAGTGCATATGGAGTGTCGCAATACATTTGGGAATGGATACATGATTTCGTAACTGGGCGGTCACAGATTTTAAATGGGGTCTGACAGTGAAGTTTAATAGGACCACCTACCGACAATCGCATAAGTAGACTTCAGCTTACCTCTTCCATAATCAACAACTTGGATCAAGCTTTATAGTTTTCTTTAATTATTTCTTGAATTATAAGCACATAATTTCATTTCATATTAGAAGGGTTGGGTTGATTGAATGACAGTCAGTACTTCAGATGAGTTCAATACACTTTCAATTTTGTTGATTGACATGAGTGTATAATTTAGCTTGTCTACAATTCAAACACGTAATTTGTTTATTGGGACATACACGCTCTACATATTATTTCTGTTAGTTCTATTCAGTTAGTTTAGTGTCATTAGAGTCATGGGAGAGTTATTTTTGATTACATAAGGGCAGAGAAATGAAGTGTCCTACCGATGCATAAATATATTTTTCCTTAACTCGTGCCGATAGAGATTACTTTTGGTGCAAAGTACCCTCTCCCACCCACATTTTCGCGGTGTTCTTGAAGTGATCACGAAAAGTAATGGCCACTAGCAAGACTCAGGAGAAAAAAAAAAAAAAAAAACACGGAACTTACAGGTGAACTCAATTAGAGGAAAGTGGAGACTTTTAAGGGCCGAATTGAAATAAAAAAGAAATAGAATGTACTGAATGGAAGAAATAAATATAAGAATGAGTGAGGAAGTATCTGAACTTCCGAATATTCTGAATCCTATGAAAACATTTAAGCCAAAAGTAACAGATTCTTAAGTATAGGACAACTTGACAAACAGAATCTCTAAAACGGATAAGAACCATGGTTTACGCGTAGGGAGCAGTGAATATTCTAAAACACTCTCTAACAATTAGTTTATTTTTGTTCTAAATTTTCGTTCAGCAGATTAAATTAAACGCAGAACGAATGTCTTGCATAAATTTTGTATTTCATTTGGCTCGCCAACTTTGATAAATTATTCTTTGACTTTTAAAATATTAATATCGTTTTCATAATATAAAGCAAATCAGGCATTAATAAAAGTAATGGCTGTTAACTTTTCCTACATTTGTTTGTAATCTGTAAGTAAATTATTAACAGATGACCGGAAAATTTAATTAAAAATCTGATTTCGAAAGAATTAATCGTTAAATAGGTTTATTGCAAGAAGCTGAAGCCGAATAACACAAATAATACAGGGTTTAGCTATCAAAACTTTACTTGAAAACGATTTTTGCGGCGTGTTTACGCGTAGATAACATTCAGAGATCGGAAGGAATGCTCGTATTACACAAGCGAAATTAATTTCTGTCAGTATTGGCTATCGGCATATGCGGAAGTGATTTCTGCAATGTTCCGGGTTATCTCTTTAAGCATTACAGTAAGTATACAATATCTGTTACTCTACCACAACACATTCATACAAACGGGGATAGTTGGAAAAGAAACTAAATTAACTGAATATGGTTACAGAAATGAATGTCACTGCAAAATAAAAGAGCATACTTTAATCCCTGCTGCATTTGTTAATAAAAATTATAAATGGGCATTTTACCTAAAGGTTTTGAGATTGACATATAAAAGCAAATACAGTCGTTTAAATATTCTGCATTTCAATTTTTAATTATTATTCATAATTTAAAAGATTTTGTTAGCATGTTGTTTGAAACCCTCCTTCCACTAATGATAAGTTTTTTTAAAAAGTGATTATGCTTCTAATGGTAAATTAGAATACAACAAGTATTTAGGTAACAGCGATTTTGTGTTTCATATTTGTGAATTTTTTTCTGTATTAGACTATCAGTCTTAACTAAATGTAAGAAATCATTCTAGATGTGTAGTGAAAGTCCACAAATTTCTTCCATTAAGCCAGATACCTGAGCCTCAGAAATAGTCCACACGTAAACCAGCCTCAGTAATAGTTTGTGGCATGACAGGAAAAATTCATGCAAAGGTTCTTTTGGGACTTCTCGTTTTTCTTAATGGCGTTTCTGGATTTAAAATACTACCTTTTAAAGAAGTTCTTAGTTTAGTGATAGGAATAAAAATAACTGCAGAGGGAGTTGAAACAAGTGAACGCGGAGCAACAGTGATGGTTCTTCTCACAAACAACGGAAAATGATTTAAGATTAATAGACTGCGGCAGATAGATGCCACAGATAACTTATCTCCAGAGTGAAAAGCAAACTACACTGAAATTTAGTAATCGATTGTCTCTATATGAACTTTCCTGACTCACTGCTGTTTATTAAGTACTTGTACGTGAATAATATGATGTACCCAAAATTCTGGATTAAAAATGAATATGTCTTGGAGATGTGACCACTATTAGAAACGTGTATATGAGTATTCTAGACTTAATTACTCTACATAAATCAACTAATATTTAATCAGTGATCACGTTGTTACTGAGCATTTTGAGAGGTACATGACTTCACTTATCGAGAAAATTATTATTACAAGCATATTCTGTCACTAAATAGTTATAATTGTACAAAATAACTTTTAAGTGTTTGAGGTCATAAAGAGGCAAGCCGCAAGGGAAGGAAGATCTCTGGATTGTGAAAAATAGATTGTTTGAGAGGCAGAAATGCGAAGATGTCTTAAATCCTGGCGGGATGAATGCAAAGTTGTAATATGTTATTTGATAAAATAATTCCGAAGGCAGAGAAGAAGGATAATAGTATGAATGAATTGTAACCAGAATAATATGTGTTAAAAGGTTACTAAAAGATAAGTAATTGATAATTCTTGTGAAAGTTTAATATGCCATTTGCGTTGATATCTGAAAAGTAAATGTACTTAATTTTAAAAGATAATTTATTTTCAGCAGCGGTATTAAATCCAGTAATGGATATAGAAGGATAAATAAAAGTCCTATAGTACTGATCCGATATTGGAAATTGAAGAATAAATATATTTTTTAAAATAATATTTAATTGTAAGGGTGTAAGTCACGCTTACGGATAAGCATATACCGATAAGAAAAGACGATTGACCTGTAGCAACTGTTTTCGTTGTAACGATTGTTTTTCGTTCTCTATCTTTTATTTGTCTAACTAACGTAGTATGTTTGGGCATCCAGATTCTATAGCGTGTAGAAGGCCTATTTGTAGTTAACCTTGACATGTTTTACTTATATTTCACACCGAGTAATGATGGAACAGCAGAAGAATATTCTAGAGAATTTTTAAAATGCTGTCGGATAAGGTTTTTTTATTTGTATTTCAGTCAGTACCTGATAGAAAAGATTGAAATACAACATTTCATGAAATTTAAGATAGTTGATATATTAATGCGAGAAGCTAACTTTGTGATTGCTTAAGCTTCAGCGTTATTCACTGCGAAACATAGAGAGTCATTGGAGTGTGCAAGGCATAGTTTGGTGTTGCGGCGTGGAAAGATATTGGTATGAGGATAAGGACTAATGCATGGAAGGGAAATGATGACAATGACCACAATTCGGGCACGAAAGTGTGAGAAAATATTTTTTCGTAGGCAAGGAGGTCGGGGATTGGAATAAATTACCAACAGAAATGATGAATAATTTACCAAAAAGCTGAAAGAATTTAAAGTTAAAATTTGAAGAGAGAAAAATAGGCTGGTACAAGAAGGGGGGGAAAATGGGTGTATATGGAAATTATCACCGGATCGTCCGCTCCATCGCAATTAAATTAAACTGTTAGATTTGTATGCTCGAAGAACTCTCAAATTCTAAAAATAATTTTGCTCGGCTACATATTTTGAGAGACCCCAGAAGCTAGAATATGTTTCGCATGACCTCTGTTAAATATCTCCTTTATACTGAAATAAATCTTGCAGTTAATAACGATTGTAAACGTACACCTATAGGGAAAAAAGATTAAAAAAACAGTTTCTATTCATTTTCAGTGTAAAAATTGATCTGTCGTTTTAGTAGAAATCAGAAACAATATCATCGCTAATTGTAAGTAGCTAATTGATGTATGAGAGCTTTCGAAGATGATGATTGATCATGGCGGCGTGTTATAAGATTTTATAATGCTTTTTGCTGGATAAAAGCAAAGATACCTTAAAACCACATAAAATGGACCATTCGTGTTCCGCCTTCTCTGTGCAGTTTTACACTCATCCTCAGATATCGCTACGGTCTATCTCTTAAGTGTAATAGCTGTTTCTTGTTATTACAGTTTCTTATGGCTGACACACATATTGCGAGACATAACAATTGGCTGCTAAGCTAGTTTTTTATGTATTTTCGTATAAAAAATGTTTCAGGATGTCGTTTTCGAAACGTTCGGCGTTTGAATTATCCGGCGTCGTCTTATCCGTTTTAAAACCAAGCTGTGCAGGATTGAATATGTATTTTTTTTTAGTTTATCTTATTAGTAAAGCAGATAAAAAAGAGGTACTGAAAAATAAACATCTTTTAAATTTCTTGTCCTGAGATTATCAAACAATTAAAAAAAAAAACTTTATTTTCTGTATAGATTTATAATTTTAAGCTGTTTACACAATTTTTTAAAAAAATTAATATGTGCTCAGTTTGCAGTCTTTTCTTGAGCGTGAACAATTTTTATTTAAACGGCGAAATGTTTATTTCACGTAATGAATCCAAATTGATAATTATTCTTTAATAATTACGCCAGTACAACTGTTTTTGATAATATTTATTTGACGGACGCGTTTCGCCTCTCGTCGAGGCATCATCAGCGTACAACGTTTTCTGTAATTTGTGATATTTTACATAATGGTTTTATTTTTACATATAACGAAATTTTTCTTTCTCTTATATATAGGAAATTGGTTTACATCACTCCTAATATTAAATCGTGAGAAAAACTGAAATAAGTCACCTATTAAAATAAAATACTATTCCGAATAAAAAGTTAAATTTTGTTATTCCTGTTAATATAACTCTCAGTGCTGTAGTAAAAATTATATCGACGCTATTAAGTAACAATATGATCGAAATGTAACTAGTTTGGAATTCATTTAATCAAAATAATGAGCACAAATGAAATACAAATCAACGCTTTTGGTAAACAGCGTAATTGAACAGTGCTAACAAAAACCACAGCAGTTTAATATTGGATGTTCTAATTTTTTATACATGTTGATTCAGAGGATGAAAATGGGAATATTTGTTAACGGCTGGAAATGACAAAAACTGCTTCCAGATTCATATATGGATAATAGTATGATAACAAAGTAACATGGCCGGTTACTATGCAGTCATTTTGGAGGTGGTAAACTGGAAATTATGAACACAAACTTAATATTTCAAACAACAGTAATAAGTACTTCGATTCCATATATATGATCTCTTTCGTAGTTGGAATAGACTGTGAAATCGTATGCGCCTGCGTGTCTATACTATCATTAATCTATATACTTATACAGTTTACTAAAAATAAATTAATATATTTGAATACTGCTTTGAAGATGATGCAGTTGACATCAAAATAATAATTCATATTAGTATTAGTTTAGTGTTAAAAAGGACCACAATGTTTTCACAAAATTTATTCCAAAATATTTATTTGCTTAGCTCATTTATAAATAATCGCACTCCAAGAAAGAAAATGAAAATTGTGAATAAAAATTGTAGAAACTACGTGTTGTCTAAACTAGTGGAAACAAAAATCAACAATTAGAGATAAAAATTATAACAGGATATGCAATAAAAACTGAAATTATGTCATAAGTGATGGTAAAATATTCATCCAAGGAATATTCTGAAAATATTATTCCATAGCATAAAAATGGTTTTCAGTTGTGTCAAGTGAACACAAACGGTTTCGTTTACAAAAAAGTCAACATACACTACCGTTTTGGAATTTCTGGTTCACAAAACCTGTTATTTGAAAGCTCTGATAGTTTAAGAAAGATAAATTACAACTACAGAAATGTATTAACAGGTGTTCAAAGACTCACTGACTATAACTAGGTCTTGCGCTGCAGGTTGCATATAGTCCTGGCGAAATTATCCACATAAATGATTTTCATTCATTGTTCTAAAAATCTAGTTCATGAAATCGTCCATATTGTCCCATACCCTATAATGATTGTCCCGACATTAGGCTTCAGGAACTGTAAAACTCACAGTGTTTAATTTCCCTAAAACCATCTATTAATACACTTTTTAGTTGATGTCGGAAGCAGTTACAGAAAAAGTGGTTATGAGGACAATCTATAGTGCCCTAAATTATGATGGGCAATAAATGTCAATAAGAATATTATATTCAGATTAAATTATTCACGATACAGATTTCAGTTCGACAGTTAAAGTTAGTTAGCCTTCGATTAATAAATTAACGAACCGCTTGTGTCGTAGAATGTTATCCACAATTCCGTTTTTTTTTTTTAAATTTCTTTATAAATTTCTGTCTCCGCCTATCACTTCATATTTTCAATGTGCTCCCATTATTATTATTTCTTTTTTTTTTTTTTTTGCTGTCGTCATTCTTTCGACTGGTTTGATGCAATCCTCCATCCCTTCCTATCTTGTGCTAACCTCTTCATCTTTACATACCCCTTACAACCCACGTCCTCAATTTTCTGCTTCATATATTCTAATCTCTGTCTTCCTCTACAGTTCTTAACTTCTATTGTTACCTCCACTAACAAATTAACCAATCCAGCATGTCTCAAAATATGACCTACCAGCCTGTCTCTTCTTTCTGTACGCTTCTTCCACAAACTTCTTTTCTCGCCCGTCATTTCCAAAACTCGTTCATTTCTTACTTTGTCTGTCCACTTAATTTTCAGCATTCTTCTGTAGCACCACACTTCAAATGCTTCAATTTTCTTTATTTCCTGTATTCCTAAAGTCCATTTTTCGCTACCATTAAGTGCTGTGCTCCACACAAAGAGTTTTAAAAAGTTCTTTCTAATTCCTAGATCAATATTTGAAACTAAAAGATTTCTCTTTTTCATGAAGGCTCTTTTTGCTAGTGCTATTCTGCTTTTAACATCATTCCTGCTTCGGCCATCGGTTATAATTTTGCTTCCCAAGTAACAGAACTCACTTCTCCAATTGCATCCGATCCTATTTTATATTTAATCTACTAGAATTGGTATCATTTTTGCTACATTTCATCACTTTTGTCTTGCTTTGATTTATATTCAGTTCAGAATCTTCCTTCAGTATTTTGTTCATGCCATTCAGTAACTTCTCAATATCCTAAGCCCTCTCTGCTAACAAGACAATGTCATCAGCAAATCGTAGCATACTGATGTTTTCTCCCTGAAAACTTATGCCACATGGAAATTTTTCTTTGACTTTCTTCATTGCTTCTTCTACGTACAAGTTGAATATTAAGGGGGATAGACTACAACCTTGTCTCACACCCTTTTTAACTGATACATGTCTCTCGTTATTCTCTACTATTATTATAGCCACTTAATTCTTATATAGTTTATAAAGTATTATTCTATCTCGAAACTTTAGACCTGACTTCTTTAAAATTTTGAACATCTTGTCCCACCTAACATTATCAAAAGTTCTGCAGGGATCTCATCAATTCAAACTGTCTTATTTGCTTTCAAGTCATTCAGAGCTTTATTAAATTCTGTCCTCAAAACAGGATCTCCCAAGTCAACATCGTTTATATTATCAGATTTCAGATGCTTCGATTATTATTATGTGATCTTCCCTTAACTTCCATGAAGCTCTGATATCCGTACCGACAATTTTAAAAGATACTTTCTGACACTTCGAGAAATGGTTGCTACCAAAAGGTTTCTGGCTTTATAGAATGCTCCTTTTACTGGTGCTAAAGAGTTTTTGATATCATCTTTGTATTAGCGATCGGATATCATAACACTCCTTCCTTATAACAGATTTCTTTAAATTTTGTTCCATATCTGTTACTTTTTTCATATTTAGGCAGTTATTTTGGATGCTATGTCTGTTGAACTTCATTATCTTTGATCAATTTTCATAAATATTTGATAGCACGCCAATACAATTGAATTTATTTATTTCAAATTTTATTCTTCCGAACGCGTTTCACTTCATTCCCTGAAGCATCTTCAGCGGTTCTTTATTTTTCATTGTTTATATTTGCTTGAATTTATACATTATTTCCAGGATCAACGGTTTTTTGTATCTTAATTTTGCACCATATGTAAGTTTTCTGTGTCTTCATGTTCACTTTCACTGCACTAGAACTGAACTACAGTGTTCCAATTTCAATCATCCGGTATTTATTTACTTTAGAGCACACTGTAGTGTAGTTATAGTGCAGTGAAAGTGAAGATGAAGATGCAGAAAAATTGCCTATAGTGCAAAATGAAGCTATAAAAAATCTGTGGCGGCGCATATAATATATAAATACAAGCAAATGTAAGCAATGAGTAATATAGAACCGCTTAAGATGTTTCAAAGTATGAAGTGAAACGTATTCGGGAGAATAAATAAGAAATAATCAAATTCAATTGCACGATATTAATTATTTATTCAAATTGGTTATATCGCAATTGAGAAAATGGCTCATAACATCCAGTAGTCATCATCTTTGTTTTATTTTTTGAAGTCCAGATTTAGCTCCTATTGCAAGCTGCATGCTACTCACTGAATCTTTAGTAGTATCATAAAATATGACATCATCAGTGAATGGCCTCCTTTATTTCAAATATAAACTTTTTATTCGTTTCTTAAATTGTATCCCCTGCGTACAAGTTTCCCTAGTCAGAACACAGACAATGGACTATTAACTGCATCTCGGCTTCGCCTAACTCGAGAGGAGTTCTATAACGGTAGCTGTGTTGCAGGTCTCTTGAGCGGTCCTGTACCGAGGGGGCGGGGTATTTTTTTGCGTGCGAACCCGAGGAGGCTGGCGGACTAGTCCTTTGTGACGTCAGGGCTTGGCTACCCGCAGCTGCCGTTGGCCTGGGTTGCCCAAAATTTTGCGTGTTAATGCCTGGCGCAAATACGGGAGCAGGGCTGTGCTTGGTGCTAACGATTTCGGGCAGCTCAACGGAGAGAAACTGGCTTCAAGTCACTGGCTAACTTCAAAAATTTAATTTTTTACTTATAAAGCTTCAACTTCTGTTGAACAAGTTGTTAAACCGAAAAGAAATTGCTCAAACCATGTATACGAACTGGCATAATTTTATTTCACCGGCCTGTCTTTTGAACTGATGCTAAGGGAATCTTGAAACCGTTTTGCTTCACAAAACCTAATCAACGGCGTACTAAAAGTGACAAATCCAAGGGAGAAACAATTTTCAGATATGAGCAAATTTTCTTTATTTACCATGGTAATTAAGAGGTAATGTTCAGGCATTTTACTTGGGAGTACATGGGTTCGATTTGGTTTCGTCATCGTTTCTCTAAATCACTCTAAGCTTATTGGGGGTGAGCTACACTTTAAACATGATAATATCACATTTTTATGCAACAGTTCGCAGCTGACAGATGAATTAGATTCCTAATTCATAGAAAAATTCTGTTCAAACTGCCGTTGCAGAAACCCGAGAACTAGAATTTTAGATTGTTAGACAAGCAAACTATATTAACTTGGTATTGTTTTAATCTGGGAGATGATATGTAATGCCTGCCGGACGTAGGTTCGAACCAAGGGTCAGATGTACCAGCCGTCATAATTACGACATTAAGGTAGTTTTCCCTAATCCTTTAAGCGAATGCAAAGATGGTGACCGGTTTATACTTCAATAACTCCACAATTCACTAATAAAAACAATACTACACCGAACATCGTTATTACAGGTTACAGATTTTTTTTTGGCTGGTACGATGCAATCCCCCATCTCTTGCTATTATTTTCTGACATCTTCATCTCAAAAGACCCCTTACAACCCACTTCTTCACTTATCTGCTTCATATATTCTCTCTGAGCTCCTCTACAGCTCTTACTTTCGCCTGTTCTATCCACTAACAAAGTAATCAATCGCGAATGTCTTGAAATGTGACCCAACATCTGGCTCTTCTTTATGAAGCACCTTTCCACAAGCTTATTTCCTCACTCATCATTTCCAAAACACGTTCGTTTCGTACATTATCTGTCAACATCCTTTTATAAGCACATTTCAGATGACATTAGAGGCAGCGACAACATTTCGACAAACCGTCTGGCGCATCCTCGTATGTCGTTCGCCACAACCGGAAAGGGGTAAGGGGAAATCATGTACTGTTCCACATCTCCAAAGTTGCTCCATAATGGGGTCAAGATGGAAGTATGAAATGTAATATAGTCACAATAATTTCATAAATCATGTCACGGTGGAGAGGAATTAGATGTTATTTCGAATTAGGAAGGAAGCGAGCAATAACATTGTTAAATAAAGGAGAAAACTCGAGACTTAAGCTAATTTTAGTATTGCAGGTATTTCTGCGACTGCTAAGAATTATGTAAAACTTCATGTTTCGCTGTGAAGTTCTGTAGTATTTACCATGGGTATTTTTATGTTCCTGGTGTTTTGGCCGTATTGTCTTGAAGATTTGTTTTAATGATTCTGCTAAAACTTCAAATTTCGTGAAAATTGGCAACAAATTATATTTAATAAACGTCAATAATAATGGTAGATTTCAAAGGAGCTTTATTGGGCTACAAAGACTTGATAACTAATCTATAGAAGTATATTTACGTGTTTTCCCAAGTTGAGAAACATAAACTAAACTGGAAATAGCGTTAAAAAAGAAAAGAAAAAATAAGCGAAGTACGGATAATAAAAGCAGATGTGGTGTACAGATCCAAATTAATTTCTAGGAGACACAAAATTATTTACAGTATTTGATTTTCATCACTCTTTAAAAGTGGATATTTTTAGTCTGTTTATAGTAAAAATTCGTCCTAAAAACCCGAGAACTTAGTAAAGCATTAAGGCTGTAAGAATTTATTGTTCCCACGTGTGAATTGTTGGAACCGTAGAGATCGCAGTGGTTGATAGAATGATACCGTATCTTTGGATATCTGAGTTAAATAGAGCCGACATTTGTCAGCATTGGGATAGAGATTATCCATCAGTATGTGTCATAATTGGAAACACTATGTTAGCAGTGTCGTGTACTTGATGTTTCTGTACCCACCAAGAACTTTCGGTCTAATGTTATCAGTTGGCAAGCCACCGAGTAAGTATTGATCATCCACACAATTCAACATTTCTTCCGCTTTAAACAGCCACACTGTGACCTTTAACGAATCAGCCATCATTGCATGGAGACCATTGCCTGGAATATTCTTTCATTAAACAGTCTCAATATTTTGTACTGGTTGAGACGTTTCACGAAAATGGAGAAAAACTTTTGGTAGAGTGAAATCAACATATTGCGTAATCTTGCGATTTCAAAAAAGCTCACTTTCAGCAAGAATTATGAGGATTTGGGACAGTTTTGTAAAGGACATCTTCAGTCGCATTGTCTTAGGGGACGTCCATTAATGACGTAAGGTGTTTTTCCGAAATTTCAGACTCTTTTGTAGACCTTCTCTTTTTTTTTTTTTTAGCTGTACAATTGTACAAGAATTTCAAAACCTCAGGTGAGATTTCCGGTGATCCCCACGCCTCCCTCCCCTTGGTGAGGTTTCGTGAGGACGCCCTCTTAAAGAAAAGTAGATTTAGAGCTAAAATGAAAACTAGATAAAATGCAGATGGAGAGAAAACTGAGTCCTTAGTAGTGTATAATTATCAGAAGTATGGTTGGCGTTAAACACTGTCAGACAAAAAAAAGCAATGGGAGACTTAAACTAACGTTGTAGTGATTAGCAAATTGAAACTGCGATATTTAATTTCATTAGAAATCGTGGCTCTATGGAAGCATGTGAGGAAAATACAGTGAACCACATAGTTGGAGTACAACACATTTGAACCTACACGTAGGGGCCTACTGATCACAAGAAAAAGAGCAAATAATAATGTATGTCACTATAACCGATTTTACAAAACTCGAATCAATGACAACTACTGTATATTTACGTATACATTTTATCTAGGGCACGGAAGATGTTTTAAATAAGGTCAAAATGCATGTGCCTAGTTTTAAGACAGACGACCCATGACAAAAACAGTCAACAAATAATTGTTGCATCGGCTTCCTTCTAACTCTGAAGCTAATATTTTATCACTTAGGTATTGACATCAGTTTTCTTGATGAAGTACGATGGGGAACTAAAAAATAACTTAAGAAATGAATGAAAATTTATATGATGACATTTCGATTGGTATTCGAGGCAGCACAAAACCCAACAATTCCAACTAATCGGAATTGGGTAAAAATTTAAAACAAATTATGACCACAAAACAGGGACAGACTCAACGCAGAATGAAAGTGCTATATCAACTTAGTATCAACCTGTAACAAAATTTCTTGAAATAAATGAAGAAATCCATTACCTGTTTATTACTTTCAACAGTTATCTCTCTCATTAAAATACGTAATTATGAATTGTAATGTATAAATACATCATTAACGAGCTATACCGAACGAACACTCAGCTACGCAGAGCTAAGAAGTAGTCTTTTTTGGTTTTCAGAACAGTTTATTTAACTAACTGTGAACTTCGAGGAACTGACATAGAGATTCGTCAAAGGTGTTGATCTCCTGTTAACAATATTACCCGGCAAACCAGTGGCACTGAAAATCGGGACTCTTACGTGGCCTTTGTTCAGAGACTGTCAAAATTATTGAAACACTTCATTCCTGCCTTAAATGATAAAATGATAAAGACAGCCTATTCAGATTCTCTAAGTAATTCAATGGACAAACAACATCGACATAAACTTCTCTGTCACTGTTTTTCCGACATGGTATGTTATGTTTGGAATTGTGAAAGTGCCCAGTCTTGAAAAATAAGATGGCAAATGGAGAAACCAGAGTCATTTGTAACCGCAGTCCACGACGGTGATGAGGTGATTTTCTACTTTCTTCCATGTTACATAACTTCGCTGCTGACCTATACACATTTCTCGCCTCTTAATTATTATAGCTTTTGCAGAAATCACAGTTTCTAATATGTCAACACTGTAGCGACTAATTCAGTAGTAATCACAAACTAAGTTCAAGTAGTTTCTTCTTCAAAATCAAACTGGTATATAAAAAGAAGATTCTCTTTGAGCGCGGAGTTCGCCCATTCTTCTGGTAGCCCGTGGTTTGTGGTCCCTGAAGCAAGATTAACTAGTGAGGCTTCGATCTAGTAAGTGCAAATAGACTGCAATCCTTTTTCGTCAGATCAGTGACATTTATACGTTCACATAACACTTTTGTGTGTCCTTGATTTGCCGACGTATTGTCGGTGAAAATGCTCATATTTCGCCTGTTATACGAATCTTCTACTGGCACCTCCGTGATTACGTGTGAAGAAATTGTCACTTTATTTTACTTTATTTCACTTTATTGGAAGATTCGACATTGCCGTGCGTACAATGGCGTACTTCCATAAACGAACTTTTAAATAAATGATTAGAACTATCTGATTTAATGAGATAAATATTGCGCATTCAAATATTATCTGTCATTTGGGAAGTAACTGAAGGTGAGACAAGATGTTCATAAATATCGAGATAGAAGAATACTTTATAAACTGTATAAGAATCAAGTTGGTATAGTCAAAGTGGAGTATAATGAGAGACAAGCGTCTGTTAAAAGGGGCGTGAGAGAAGGTTGTAGTATATCCCAGTTAATATTCAACTTGTATATAGAACAAGCAATAAAGGAAATGGAGAAAATATTTTCATTTGCCATAAGTGTTCAAGAAGAAAAAAATCAGTATGTCAGGATTTTCTGATGACATTGTCTTGATAGCATAAAGGGCTCAGGATATTGAGAAGTTACTGAATGGCATGAACAAAATACTGAAGGAAAAGTTTGGACTAAATGTAAGTAAAGCAAGAGAAAAGTGATGAAATGTAGCAGAAATGATACCAACAATACTAGGTTAAATATAAAAATAGGATAGGATGCGACAGAAGAAGTTATTGAATTCTGCTACTTGGAAAGTAAAGTTACAATTGATGGCCGAAGAAGTGTGGTGTACATCGATGTACAAATGTAAGCCATCAGAAATCAACATACTATAGTGCAGTGAAAGTGCTACGAAATTATCCATAAAGATGTAACAAACACCCGTGATGCAAACTGCAGCTGAAAACATAACTGATGCTGAAATACTACACAATTACAAACAAATGTGAGCAATGAAAAATACAGAACCACTGAAGGTGCTTCACAGAATGAAGTGAAATGCGTTCGGAAAATAAAACAACATATTCAGTTGCATTGGCGTGACAATTATTCGTAAAATATTGATCCTATCTTAATTGAGGAAATGGTCCACAATATCCAGATATTAATATATATTTCACTTCTGTTAATCTCATCTGAAACCCTTGTAGCAGCAGTTAATTACTGAGCAGCAGTTTACCTTGTGAACATAAATAAAATGTTCAGTAGTCAGTAGTAGTTTCTCTGGCGTTCCTTAATAAAATATTAAGTTATAAACTATATTTGTTGTTCCACTGGCTATACGGCTAAAGAAAGACTTATTTAGTTTATCACCAGTGGTAGGTGCTCCGACTACCACCAACCCAAAATGTTTTTGCCCCGGGTGGCAACTTCAGAGGGGCGGAAAAATCATGTTTGAGGGGACAGTAAATGGCAAAATCGTGTGGCGGCGATCTATTTTTAACTCTACTGCCCCGATCGGCAACCATCAGGGAACAGCAAATTCGAAGAATAGCTCTGCACTGCCCCAGGCGCATATTGATGTTTGAAGGGGCGGCAATCTGAAGTTTTTGCTCCAGCTCGCAAAATTCATAGATCCGCCAACGTATATAACTATTAAGATATCACGGTTGAAAATGTGTGCAGATCCAGAGTTAGAAATTTGGTCAATATCTAATACAGGTAAGTAATGGGAATCAGCGTTCTTTTAATCGTCTGCGAGACAGACATACAAGAAAGAATTAGCCAATCGTAACGTTTCTCGTATGGACAGTTGGCTAAACCATATCGCTTGAACTAACAAATACCATGGAAACATGGACGATCCCGCTGGAATAGGAGTTGTGTTATTATTGTGTAGCGCTGATAATACCCTATTTTCAAATACGTTAACAATTATTATCTTTATCCATATTAAATGGTCTAATGAAAGTCTGTAACTGTTTTCAATTGACATGTGAGTAACTGTGTTGCGGTAAAATTATTTGCTCACATGTCATTAACAACTATGTTGCAGTTTGAAGGGGTGAATGATTTTATGCCGAATTTAATTCATTCTATGTGACACTCATATGGTTCAAAAATATTTAGTGTATTAACTTTAAGTTAATTCCAAATAGTGTTTACAGCTGCTAGTAGCGAAAACAATTGCTGAACGATAATATTTGGCTTCGACAGTCGGAAAGAGGTGGATTGGATCCCCGGTTTTGCCATTTAGATTATGGCATTCCATGGATACTCTGATTCTTTTAAAATAGGTTATGGTCTGTTCCGTATCTATCATTGCACCAACAGTTTTGTCCGCACCCTAGTGACCTCTACTTTGAAGACCACTCCCAACCCTATTACCTCACCCCTACTGTCCCGTTCCCCATCCTCCCATACCTTCTTTCTTTTTATGCTTCCATGCAAACTAGGAGTTGCAGCTACCGATTCTAGGGTTGGTACCGAAAGCAAATAATAAGTAGCACTTTTGTTTTAGATAAAGTAAGAGCAGGCATAACATTCAGCGAAAGCGCTAAGACCTAACGTAGACGAGTAGAATGCATAAACCCTCCAGTACCATTTGGCTGCCTGAGTTAAGCATCCTGATAAGTGACCATTCTCAGTGATTATTGCATGTTGGATCGTCTGTAAATACGACATTTACGATAAAAATAAATATTGCCTGGCAATAAAAGTAGAGCGGCAAGAGGAGTAAACCAAACTAATTTCCGCGGGTTGAGAGGGTATGTGATGTTATTTAAGTGATTACAAAATCGAGTTACATTTACAAAGAATTTGGTAGTATGAGCCCTCTTAAGGCGCGTTCCCACGATCCCTTGTAACGAAGGTGAGACGGGACGAATACTCAACCACACGCCATGGGAACAGGGCCGCCTCTGCTAGCGGAGACGAGACGCAACTACCCACTCTGATTCGGTAAACATCACAGGCGTGTGTAGCGGTGCGCTGTTGCTATCGGTTTGCAGCAGCGGTGCGCACCCCTTCTGTTGCTGTAAAGAGCTCTGTGCCAAACGACACTAGGCAACGTGGTGCGGAGGTGGCGGCGAGGTAAGCTAGGACTAACCTGCAGCCCGCGGTCTTCCTACACTTCGGCTAATGAGGTCCCGTCCCGTCTCGCCTTCGTTACAAGGGATCGTGGGAACGCGCCTTTACCAGTATGACACGACTGGGACGGAATTGACGTCCGAGCATGTTCTAGACATATTATATCAGGGACAGATCAGGAGATCTTGTTGATCACGGGAGTACCCGAAGATTCACGCAGACAGTTCATAGACACGAGACGCATTTGGACGATCAGTCCTATTGAGAAACACTTTACAGTCGCATGAGAGGTAACTTATGAGGAGGTAGAATGTAAATGACGTACCGCGCAAGTATCCAGGGTATCAAGGACCAGTTACAACACTTGTGGGCCAGCTTACCTCAGGTGCGAATACAACGCTTTTTGCTTATGTGACACTCTCCTTAGCCGAATCAGTGAATGCATACAGACCAGGGGAGAGGGGGGAGGGATGCAACGTCATACTGATAAGTGGACTCAAACTGCCAAGTTCATTTTAACTTGATTTTGTAATCACTGAAATAACGCCAGGTACCCGTGGAACACGTGAAGTTTCGTTACCTTTCCTCCTTGCCTTCTGGGTGCTTCACTTTTTTGTCAGGCAGTGTATGCTATTCGTATGGCCAGGTGTCATATAACGAAGCCACACTGCAACGCCGCAGACAAACATGACGATAAATACAGCACTACGTAGAACACATGTTTCCTTCATTGCTGTAATACACCACTTCAGAGAGTAATTACTATGCAGGAATTAGTAGAACAAAAGGCGTGCGCCGTCTCATTCACCACACTACTCGCATGTGTCCGTTCACCATTATATTCTGTTCCACAGAGTGACATTACTATTGAAAGAATGTTTCTTTGATGGTGATAGTAATAAAAGCTGCCTGTCATCCAATCTTCACGACACACCGTAAGCGGACAACTCATTCCACACTTTGCTACACCGTGATAATCGCTGTATGGGTGCAGGATGAATAAAATACTGGTTATTCTCAATTCTTTTATTCCAAGTCGAGCCTGTAAAAACCAGTATGATTATAAAAGTGGGTTTGATTTTAAATCCCTACTGTCGTTTGCCCTTGACTTCGTACAGTTGGCCCATACAAGCTCTTGGTCGTTTTTTCCTGACTTGTAGGTCATCATAATAAATTTTCTAACATTTGGTATGACTTAAGTGATGAATCAACAGCGTATGGCGTACGTGGTAATTTTTTATGCTTAATTTCATCAATAAAGTGTTCGCTACTATCATTAAAAAATGATGCGTGCAGGTATGAGTGTGCTCTGAACATTTCACGTTGTGTTAAATATTCTCTGAAAATCGATTGATTTGTTATCAACTCAATTTAATCGTCTGGTTTGGTACACTGCAGTCTCCTGGAAGAGTAGGCCTGAATGTCCCGGCACCGGGTTTCACCGTCTCCCTTCTTTCATCTCTCATTTGATACAACATAATCAACATTTTAGACCGAATGCATATATAATCACAGTCATACACACTTACGAAAATTGTCACACTGGGGAAAGTAAGGGGAAAACCACCCCAGTTTGTTCTCACCAGGACTTTCCCATGGAGGGGTAGACAAAACCTTTCCCCCTTCGTGGTAACCGCCTACACCCGGACTCGGATATGACAGTCTTAAGCCGCGTTCCCACGACCTCTTGTAACGGAGGCGGCACCTCATTAGCCGAAGTGTAGGGACGAGCGCGTGCCACAGGTTAGCCCTCGCTTACCTCGCCGCCACCTCTCCACCACGTTACCTAGTGTCGTTTGGCACAGAGCACTTTACAGCAACAGAAGGGGTGCGCACCGCTGCTGCAAACCGATGACAACAGCGCACCTCTACACACGCCTATGATGTTTACCGACACAGAGTAGGTAGCTGCCTCTCAGAGGAGGCTCTGTTCCCGTGGCGTGTTGTTGAGTATCCGTCCCGTCCCGCTTCCGTTACAAGAGATCGTGGGAACGCGGCTTTAGAAGAAGCCAAAACATTATGGCCATTACCCATCGCGAGGCTGAATGCCGTCTGGTGACGTCACGGTGCAGGTACGTCCTAAGGTAAGGAAAGTAGATAAGCGGAGCAGAGACGCATGGGAAGTCACTCTAGTGACTATACGTGTATTAAATGGAGAAATACATTTAAATAAGTGACTTTGACAAAGGGCAGACTGTTGTGGCCCGGCGTTTAGGAACGAGCATCTTTGAAATTGCGAGGCTGGTCCGCTGTTCGAGTGCTATTGTAGTGAGCATCTATGGAAAGTGGTTGAAGGACGGTGGAGCCACGAGTAGGCGTGTAACGGAAGTAATTTAGTCTATTTTTTTTACTTATGGCTTTACGCCTCGTCGACGGCTAAGGTCATTAGAGGCGAGATGGGATTGGGGACAAGGAACGGGAAGGAATTTGGCCATGGTCTTTTTGAGGGAAGCATCCCGGCATTCGCCTGGAGTGATTTGGGGAAATCATGGAAAATCCAAATCTGGATGCCCTGACGGGGATTCAAATCCGCATCCTCCCGAATGCGAGGCCAAAACGTTAACCATTCACCCACCACGCTCGGTATTTAGTCTATTATTTTAGTATCCAAATCATTTAAGTGTGTTAAGATTCACAGCAGCGAGACGTTGAGTTAGCACGTCCTGTTTGTTCGACTCAGAATTTGCCGATCCACTGTCCAAGGTACAAGCTACACGTGCGGTGCTGAGCACGCAGTTGAATACTTTACCTACAAGTCAGAATACCTGGATCGGTCTCACTTCTTCACTGTCGGCCGACAAGTAGTCAGCCAGGCCTCGGAATAGTCAGTCGCTGCACTAATCCCTTCTCTGTTAGCTGCATACAGTAGGGCCGTCTCCTATCCCTGTTAGTAGCACGGGATACGGAATACTTCATGTTTATTGTACATCATCAGTAATAGTTTTAGTACAGATTAAACAAGGTTTCCTGAATAGGTTGAGGTTCAAGTAACCCTTAGCTGTCAGCTCCCTCTCCTACTAATCTCAAAGCTGCACACTCACCCTCCAATAGTTAGGCAGCAGATGCAAGAGAAGAAGAGGATAGTTCGGAAAAACTCAAGAGCAGAAGATACATGATGATACATGAAGATAGTCATAGGGCATTGTAGGGTAAAACCATAGAAACCACGTGTCAGCCATCCACACATCCCCATCGACCACAACTGACAAGGTGGTGGACTTGCTCGTGGATGTCGGTAGCAGTTCTGTCAACAGAATACAACGCTGGAGCAAGACCAAGAATTTAAGAGCACACCATTTAGCTAGCGAACATTGTTGAACATAGGGCATCGCAGCTGACGACTACCATGTCGACCCAACGATGTAATTAATTACGATTACAATGTGCACGAGATCAATGGTAGTAAACGTGTTGCCTGATCGGATGAATCACCTTTCTTGTTGCATCAGGTGAATGATCGTGTTCGAACACGTCGTCTTCCAGGCGAGCGGCTGCTCGAAACATGCACCGCACCATGGACGCAGGCTGATGGGGGCAGTATTATGCTTTGGGACACTACATCTGGACTTCCATGGGGCCTGTCGTAGTAAACTAAGGCACCAGCACAGCCGTAGATTAAGTGAAAATAATTACGAACCACTAACATCCCTTCATGCTTCATGTTTTCTACGGCGCCGATGGCATCTTCCAGCAGGATAACTGTCCATGTCACTAGTACAGAATCGTGCTACAGTGGATTAAGGAGTATGGTAGGGAAGCTATGTTGATGTCTTGCCCACCAGATTCGCCTGATCTCAAACGGTAGAACACATCAGGAACTCTATAGGTTCCAGCCCCATGTCCAAAATCACCGGCGTATAATTTAGGGGGAATCCATACATTACGTGAGTGAAATAGGGGGGGTCTACGGAAATCTCACGTGAGGTTTTGCGAAAAATTGTTTGTGCTGTAGAGCTAAAAAAAAAAAACCTCACGTAATATATGGATGTCCCCTTAAGGGAATTTCGTGACCTGTGCGTAGACATTTGGTGCCAGATACCTACGGAAACATAACAAAAATTTGTCGAAACCATGCCACGCTGAATCGTTGCTGTATTGCAATTCAAAGGAGGTCAAATATTTTTTAAGCAGATTATAACAACATTGCATAGATTATTATAACTTTTCGTCTCACTAGTTAGGTATAGTAATAATTGTCAAATATGATGAAAGGTCTGTTTCATCATGATGTTTGTCTTCTTCGACGAGCCAAAGATGGCCACATATGTTTTCGATCTCTTTCCATTGATATCGCTGGTACAACAAGCTAAAAAGGAAGATCAGCATTCATTTCGCGAAATGGTTTAATATGTTTTACCTTTAAACTAAAATATCAAAACAACCATAAAGAAAGGTATGTATTTTGTTGAAAACTACATGTTAATTATTCAGATGGACTGCTACCTTCAGATATTTTCGTTTCATTTTCTGTGCATACCTGTAATCTCATAGCCGCAGATATGACACATCATTTTCTACCATATGACGAAATTTTGTTTTAGGTCGTCTCACCATTTTCGATATACTGATTTTTTTTTCGGAACATATGACTTTTTTCAGTTTATTCCATGCCAGTTCTACAAATTAAGACTGAACCTGTTTTTTTTTTAATATACTCAAAGATGTCTATTATTTGTATGCACACCATAGCAAAAACATTTTTCAAAATCATTATCATCATTTTTTTTTATTTTTTTTACTGTACGTTAAAATGTACAATGGTCTCTTTAGCAGGCTGAACTACCATAAAACAATCATTTTAAAAGAAGTATAAAATAATTATACCATTTAAGAATTTTATAAGATTTTTTTCAAAGTTTCCATCCTGACTGCCATATTTTCTTCGCTCCCTGTTTAATCTCATGCAGGAATGCGGATGGAGGGAGTGTTAGTTCTATTCTTTGTCCGTTTGAGATGGCTTCTTTGGCAAGTCTGTCTACATATTCGTTGTATTTGATCTCTTTGTGTGAGGGTACCCATATTAACCTTGTTTTGATCCCTAGGTTGTTGCTGAGGTATATTTCGTGAAGTATTTCTATTAACAAGGGTGTCATCTTATAGTTCCACTTGCGTTCTGATAACGCTCAAAGAGTCGGCTATTATAACCACCTCTTCTGGTCCCCTGGTCCGGCCATATCTTACTGCTTCTAATATTGCTTCCGCTTCTGCTAAATATATTGGAGTTTGCGGTGGTAAAGAATGTAATGTTGGGTGTTGTGTTTTGGGACTATCGCGCTGCCTACTCGATCCCCTGAGTTGTTTTGGATCCGTCTGTATATATGTAGATTGTGTTTGTGTCTGAGTTGTCTAGCAGGGCCCTCGGAGAATAGTTGCCGTTGCTTCCCGCCATCTGCTCCAAGCACTGTACTCGTATCTCTAGAAATTGGAGTTCAACGGTGATAATTATTCAACAAGTGTCATGACCAGACCGGACAGGACGGAGTAATTTGATACTGAACAACTCTATTCCGGGCTGAACTGATACGAATGAATAGCGGAAATCCGGCAGTTCTTCAACATGATACAAACAAAAGCATCTAATGCTAACTGTAATACTATAAAACTGAGCCCTCTAGCTCCCTGCCTGTCTCATGCGTTGTGACTGCCATCTTTTTATTACGATGTAATTGCTGACAAATTGATATACTGTACGTGATTTTGCGTCCAATGTCAGTTGTCAACTGATACGTATTACCACTCATGTACCAATGTGTTTCCCAACTTTTGTCAATGGTTTAGAAACTCGTTGCTACGTATTATCGACTGTAAAGAGATAGTGAAAAGAAATGACTGTGCGAAGTAACTTCTCCTGTGAACCCTACCTTCCCCTTCCACCCCCCTCCTCCCTTCACGTAACTTTTGTCTCTACATCCCACCTGCCCCACCCCCGCATGACACGTAGCTTTTTTCCCTATTGATTCCAGAAGACATTTTGTACTGTTTTCTATTGTTAGACTATCCCGTAAACTACATACGGAGATTATTATTAAATGATCGAAATAAATATTCAGATGCTGTTGTGTTTTCGTGCCTTATTTTAACTGTGACAAATAATATGAATGAAAAGCTACGTGGTTTGGCGCGGAACGACCCCTCTCTCACCTAATCCAGCGTAGCTTTCTACTCAACCCCTCACCCCCTCTCCCCCTCTAGACAATGCCACATAGTTTATGGACGCTCCCTTAACAGAGTAGCGTGCCTTCTTCATCTTCTTCACCACCTTTTCACAACATGAGGGGTCGTCTGCTGTGGGGAGACTTACTTATAATTAGCATGGTTAGATTTGGAGCTTTGATTTTATGGCCGCATGTCCTTGCTGACACCAAGCGTTTTATACCTACTGCCAGGTCGAACGAAGTACCAATGGAGACGTGAACTATTGTCATCTGTCTGCGAAATGTGTATCTACGTTCTTTATGTGTTTTCTTTTTTGTTTGTATATTTTATGAGGTGGAGATTGGGAACTATCCCAGTCAGGCCGATACGCAGGGGACAGGTGGCATGTGATCGTGTACCTCCTTCCTAAACCTTGTTCACTCTCAGGCGGCGGCTCAAGGTCACGTTCCCCTCGCCCCGGTCCTCACCTCACCACCCCCTCCCTTCCTACCAATCCGCGTCCTACGCTGTGTCCAGGCGGGCGAATGGTTAATTTCCCCTCCACATGTAGGGGTAAAGGCAGCGGGGTGGGGATAGAGCAGACTGACCTTGAGCCGCCTCTGTTAACTGAACGCACTATAGTGTGCGGCGCCTCAGTGCACTGAGCCACACTGGCGGGCTTAACGGAGGTGTGTATAATGCAGAAATTGTAATCAGTAATGGCTGACCTTAATTTTTATCCACCGTAAGTAAAGGAAGTGTAGAAGGGGTCTTCAAGCAAAGACATGTTGCGATCTTCTGCGCGCCGGCCTCGGTAGCGTAGGGGCTAGAGCACTAGCTCCACGTGCCGAAGGTCGCCGGTTCGAATCCGGCTTCGGGCATGGATGTTTAAGTGTTGTGTGTCTGTGTGAATGTCCTGTCCGTCCTGTGGTGTATATACATGAAGAGATATCGTAAAAACACATTGAGCTGGCTGAATAGCTTAGTCGCCGAAAGCTAAAAAAAAAAAAAAAAAATCTTCTGCGCGAATTGTAAACAATAGGTGGGTCTAGTGGACGCAAAAGACTTGGCGCAACGGGAAGAAGGAAACACTAAACCAACCATGAGCCTGTTCGGTGACAGATAACGATATAATATCCTCTACTTTGATAGAAAGCTCTGTATGTAATAATTTCTGTTGATGGCTGGCAAAATGTTAATCCAATAACGATGATTCAGAACACTTCAAAAACATGGATCTGGTTTCAATGAAATATATTTTACAATAACATTTTACAGTAATTAGATCACTAAGGATTGTGTGAGAGTTGTGTGCTTTTAATCTCCTACAATGAAAATATCAAGTACGTACTTGATTTGTCCCAAATATTTTCGAGCGTCTTTCTCTGGTGAAGTTATGACCGAAATTATTCTGTTCTTGAAAGCAGTTGCTTTATCTTTTTATGCTAACACAGGAACGTGTTTATTAACCAATGTTTTTGTTTTTATGATTAGGGATTTTCGGCTTGTTGAGGCGTCGTGATCATTAAAGTCGGGATATTATTGTGAACAAGAAATGGCTGGAAATTTGCCCATGGCCTATTGAAGCAACCATCCGGGCAGTTGCCTGTAGTGATTTGGGGAAACCATGGAAAACTGAAATCTGGATGGCTCACCTGTCATTAACTCCTCACCTCCCCCTACCCCCTTGTATGGCCCCAACAAGAAGCCTCTAGGTGTAATATATGACGATCTTCAATGTTCTCAATTTGTGAACGATTTGGACTATAGATCGTTGCGTTATTTAAGCAAAATTTCATTCACGTAGTATTCTTGGCTACAAATACATAGCGGTTTAAATGTACTTGTTAAGAGTGCATTTGCCTTTTGTTCACGCGACAGAGAATTCATGAGTGAACATACGGTAACAGAATAACAAATCTAATGCGTACTAACCTCATGAATAGAATCTAGTAAGAATGCTATGACTTGATTTTTTTTTTTTTTTTGTATCATCAATATCTCGTGAAATTAGTTGCTCCATCAGTTACTTTTTTCTTTTCTATCATCTTAATCGATATTCACTCATTATAACCTATGTTCTTAGTTATAGTCTTCATAAAGTCTATTCTTCGTCTTCCTCTATGCTTTCTCTGTTCCGCAGTCAGCCATATCCAATCTCAAAACCTGATCAATATCCTAAGATTGGTTTATAAATAACCTTTTCATTATTAGATAATTCTTCCATTTTGCCATTTATCTGATCACTCGATATTAAACATCCTTCTATAGACACAATAAATTATATCATTCTCTTTTTCGTCCCATTGTCCCAACTCCAATTTAAAAAATCATTATGCTCAATGAGTTTCAGGAAATTCTGCTGGAAGTCTTAACACATAATCAGATATGACATAAGAATTTTTAGTTAATATTAACTTGCTGTTCAGGCTTTCTTTTGTTTTTAATTAAATAATTCGTTGCTACCTCTATGACATTTAATAAAATTTTAGGTTTCAGTCTTTCTTTCTTTGTCATTTCGATTCTTTAACTTAATCCAATCAAAAATTTTGTTCATATGTTTAATGACTTCTCTGTCTTAAATTTTCTTAAAGTGCTATTAGTGGAGAACCGTGGGAAGCAGGAAAGTATGTAATGCACCAAACGATACTTTCGTTGATGACAGGATAATGACGGGGTACACTGCAGAGTATTATCATCTGCAGTATGTAAGCCTGCGAGATATTGCAGCGAAATTATACAGTTAGCAAATGTAACTTCGTAAAAGCCTTTTGTATAGAAGTAGTTGCATTTATAATATAGAGGAAGTGAGAGCCGACTCCGTCATTTAAACAAGACGTCTTAAGAAAGTTTACTCACTCTTTGAATTCTGTAACTCACAAAATTTTGTTTTCTTTCTACAGGTGCAACAAAGGTTGATGAATGACCACGACTAGATGGAAGAAAATTTATGATGCGCTGTTACTGGAACTGAGCAATAGCAATGACAATTTACGATTGTAGTTTGACCGATCACTGCAATACACCAATGTAGACACATGCGTTCAGACGAAATGTTCTGGTTCAGTTGTTCCATAACCACCTTTCTGGAGGATCGAGAACATACACTAGACCAGCAAGAATACAACTCCTGGAAATATTATTCCAACAATTGCTTATTGCAGGATTCCAAAATCAAGCGTACATCTGATTTTGGATAGAGTGTATCTGTAAAATTACATTCCAGCACAAAACCCATTTCAATTAGAACGCTGATCAACAGTCCATCTATTGTCACTGGATGTATGGGTACATATTTTTGAGACGCCATGCTTTTATCCTACGACCAATCTTTAAACAGGTTTGTCTATTCATTTCAATATCCACATTATAATTTACGTTCTCTATTATCTGTTTGATATACTCTAATCTTTATCCACGTCTATAGTTCTTACATTCCACTGCCCACTCTACTAACCAATTAACCAGTCCAACATATCTTACATCCAGTCTCTTCTTTCTAGGGGACTCTTCCCTTCCTAATCTAGTACAATTTGTTATTATAGATGGCTGATTGTGAGAGGATTTCGGGTAATACCACTTCTTGAAATAAAGAAGAATGTCATACATCTGTTGGTATTAGTAGAAGATGGCTTGAAACCTTAATGTCTTTCTGATAATTTTTTTCCTTTTATGAGTTACGATGAAAGAGTAGTTTTTAAGAAAGTAGTTACCATTTAATTGCTGATTACGATCCTCCATTTCAAAGTTTTTGGATGTCTTTCAATCAGAACTTGAACCAATTACCGTAGTCCATGATTTGTCTCTCCTTATTGCCCTTTCACTGTCTTTAAATATTAGTAAAGTTTGATCCCCTGATCAAGCGCATCCTGTCGTTTAAACAAGTCACTGAAGGTGCCTGGAGGCCCGATAGGAACCTCTTTGTTCACGCGTGCCTCTGCCGTGTCTCAAGGTGCATTTCAAGCTCAGAGGCGTTTCCCAGCCAGTACCAGACCTCGGCTCTGGTATGTCTGTTAGTTATCGGGTCTGGAATCCGGCTCCGGGAAGACAAGTCTCCCATTAAGAACAGAGTCCCTTGTAACCATCACCCACCCAGAGGTAACTGACGTCAGAACTAACGACGCTTCTTGCCTGGACTTCGGTACATTACCAGGGACCTGGAGAGCTACTCTCGACTTATGAAACGAGGCAAGCGTTGCATGTCTCAGATGAAATGTGGCCACTCACTGAGATGAGGGTATAGAAAATATCTGTTTCATACATATTCATCGAATTAGTTCCCTCCAAGATACTGGACTGACATCGTTGCGTCGAAACCTGATTCTGTATCACCTACACAACACAAAAGCAAATGTGAAAGTTTCTCACACAGACGGAATCCACTGCACAACTGATGCCTGAGGGTCAACAACTTTAAAGATTTGTGGAGGAATTTTCAAAACAGATTTGGGTTGTGCGTATTACTTGAGTCATAGGAAATTATTTAATGTGTAGGTATTACCGCGGAAGACAAACACTTGGAGGAGAATGGGGGCCGTAATAAGTATGTGCAATTGAGAATATTGCGGTCGAATTTGCATCAAATCCGTGGACAGTCTGATGACACATAAACTACAAGTAAATACAATTAAAATACAAAGAAAGCTGGCAATATAAAAGAAAGTGACCACTTGTGTAGTAAAAAGATTTAGCGTGGTGTAAAGACTGGCAGTTGGAGTTAAACGCTAAAAGTGCCAAGTCATGTTTGTAAGTAAAAAGGTGACACCATTTAGCTCTGAATATACAATGGATGGTATTGTCCTTAGAACAGTAAATTCCGCTAAATACGAATATATTGTTTCCTGTACAATTCGTAATAATTTGTCGTGGAACGAGCATATCGAGAATGTAATTGGGAAAGCAAATCGTATGCTCCAATTTCTAGGTCGTAATCTAAAACAATGCACTCCGGAAGTTAAATCGATTGCATACAAGTCACTAGTGCGTCCGCACATAGAATATTGTTGTTCTGTATGGGTTCCCCATCAAAAAAGGTTAATGGAGGCATTAGAGAAGGTCCAAAGGAGAGACGCCCGATTTTTGACAGGTGTATATAGTTGGAGGGAAAGCGTAAGTTAGGTTGTGAAGACCTGGAACACCGAAGGCGTTGCTCTCGACAGAAGCTGATTAAAAAATTCACGACAGGCGTATTTCGGGATGACAGCAAACAAATATTGCTACCAGCAACATTCATATCTCGTAATGACCGCGAAAATAAGACAAGAGAAATTAGGGCCAGAACCGATTCATTCCTGTACTAATTTTTCCCACGAGCGATTAGGGAATGGAATAAAAAGGATTTACCGGGCGAATAAACTTAAAATCCGACAGGAGTAGCTTTCGATAAAGCACTCCGGCATCCTGATCTGGGTTTTCCATGGTTTTCCCGGATCACTCCAGGCGAATGCGGTGATGGTACCTCACATAAACCCATGGGTGCTTCCTGCCATTTCCCTTATATCCCTTCCAAACCATTACTCTTACGGATAGGTGCAATGCACCCTCCGCCACACACTTTTAGTGAATCGCGGAGTAATAATAATAACAATAAGCAAAGAGCAGACTTCGTTTTGAAGATGTATTAAAAAGTAATGCAAAGAGGGCACGAAGCAATTTGTAACAAAGTTGTCATTCTGTTTGGGATTTTAATGTAATGCTAATAAAATGAGGAACTTCCAACTGGCAGGCAAGGTAACGAATGGTCTAAAGTAAGTGGGACTTAAACACAATTACATCACCCTGTGCGATACTGTTAGCCCGAAACGTTGACTCTGATCTTTGCAGCACCTTGCTGGTATCCGGCGCTTGACATGGGCTTAACTGGTTCGAAACTTGTTGATATAAGACATTTTCACCTTTCGATAGTTGGACAGCAGGGTAGAAGAATTGACGGTGTGTATGATTCCTTTACACTAGACTGTGTACAAAAGTTCTGGATTAAATCAGAAACCGTTCCTTATGGGATATCGTTCTGTTGGTGAATCATCCTTATGCTGTGATTCGTCTTAATGGTTTTCGGAAGGTATGAATTGGTAGGAACCGAATTTTACCTTTTTCCATCTTCCGTTCACGACACATTACAGGAAATACAAACACATCACAGCCATCCACACAAAGAGTAACACCTACTCTTTCTTCCTGGAAAAGGAGATGAGAAACCTCTTCAAGTTTTCCGAGTAGTTTCCGTATAGTGGTATTTGCTTTTAAGCCTGCCGCTTACTCCTAGACGAACGGGATGGTGACTATCTCACTTTCACAGTACTGCAAATCAAAGGTCATTCAGTATGTTGACATTAATTTCCGACTATTGTAAGCGCGTGAGTGTTTTGGGTATGCTCATGGGTTTAGAATAGTACCGCGTCATTACAGGTTTTCCTGATATGGCTACAATATTGATATGGCGTATGTTTCAACCTAAGAGTTCGCTATGCAAAATTTGAAAAAACCTCTTGATAGTTAAGGGAGTTGGAAATAATAAAACTATTAATCAAGGACAGAGACGATCTCTTCAAATGCCTAAAGATGGCAGAGTACATAACGTCAGTTACCCAGCAAGAGGGAAACGCATGAAACGTTAAAAGCAAAGAAAACGCTATTTTTTAAAAAAAATGTCATTCTTTTTCTTTTAATAGCCTTACCATGAAGTCTGATGTAATTCGTATCTGATGGTCGATACCTAATAAGGGACGAGCAGCACAATGGGAATGACTTCATTGAACCGTAAAGTAGAATTTTATTCCACATGATATGTTACGCAAAGTAAAGTTAATTAATGTATTCTGGCATTCATTTAATCTCAGTTGCTTAGCTATTAAATTTTGCACATAACCTCAAATAACATCCCTGGTCGCTGTTAATTTGCGAGCGAAGGCCGGCGCGAGACGTCATCGTTCCCCAGCCAATAGCTATCGAGGTGAATGAACTTATTGTATACGGTAGATTGTCTCCAGGTTAAAAGGTACTTTATTTACTAGCACAAGAAATCTTTTCACCGAAAAGCGTTAAAGTAACGCCTTTTAGCCACTCAAGATTTTACTTTGAAAGGCTCAAGAAAACTTAATCCAGTTGGCAGCTGTGTGCTTCTATCATTGATCCCTTGGCGTACAGCAGGAAATCTGTAGCAACTTAGCAGCACATATCGACGAAGTTTCCTGTCCCTTCAATGCCGTTCTCGTCGCTACGGTGCCCGAGAGTAACGATTAGGTATTAAACTTAGGTATCCGATAACTCTGGATGCGCTATTTCGCTTACGCGTGGAAGCAGGTTCTCACGCCCGCGATATTGCAGACGGCCGACAAAACCGCAGTGGTTGCACGGGATGTAGGCAGGTAACAGGATCCCTCTTACCTCTCTGGAGACTACGTCTGGCTGGGATGGAGCTCCTCACACCACTATCCCGAAGGAAGCCGGTTCCCGGGTTTATATACGGCGGGCTGTGACAGCTACAGCACTGGGACCTCCGTACTGCCCACAAGGGGGTGAGGCGAGTTGGACTGACTCCTAGTTATTGAGGCACGGCCATTTTTCACATCGACACTGCCTCGCCCCCGAAGTATTTTGAAGCTGCGTCGCGCTTCAGATCCCTACGGGCAGAGGACGTTGACAGCTTAAGCATGCTGCCAGAAGATAGCGCTCAGCTCTGCTCTGCAGAAAAGCAGCTTTGCTGAGGGTGCCAATGTGCCGCACAGTGGTTCAGGTTTGGAATATAGTGGACATTCGACCTTACGTCATAATATCGATAAAAAAAAAAAAAACTTTATATAGCATTTGCTGTGCTGATCAAAAAATTTTATGTTCAATTTTTGATATAAAAAATGAGTCCTTCACACTTAAAATAAAAAAAATGTATGGGTGGAAATCTATTTTTTTTCACGGGCCTATATCAAAGTGTCAAAGTAAAACCTTATGCAATCATAAGTACCTATCCTACTTAATATTACAACATAAAAATTTCTTGCGTATCCTTGCCGCTTTGACAAAAGGGCGAAAGTGAATTTCGGGGATAAAATATAGGGAACATTCGAACTAAAGTCATCATGTAGATCCAAAAAATTTGCTTTAGGTAGTATTTGCTGTGCCTATCAAAAGTTACTATGTTCAATTTTTTTTATCCATATTATGACTTTTGTTCGATTGTCCACTATTTTTTAACCAAGAAATTCACTTGCGCCCTGTAGTCAAAGCGGCAAGGATACGCAAGAAATTTTTATGCTGTAATATTAAGTAGGATTGGAGGGAACAGTTGAAGGTAAGAACTGCAGAGGTAGACAGAGATTAGAATATATGAAGCAGATAATTGAGGACGTGGATTGTAAGGGGTATGTAGAAATGAAGAGGTTAGCACAGGATAGGAAGGGATGGAGGATTGCATCAAACCAGTCTAAAGACTGACGACAGCAAAAAAAAAGGTACTTATGATTGCATAAGGTTTGACTTTGACTCTTTGATATAGGGCCGAGAAAAAAAAATAGATTTCCACCCAAACATTTTTTTTATTTTAAGTGTGATGGACTCATTTTTATCAAAAATTGAACATCATATTTTTTTTTGTATCGATATTATGACGTTAAGTTCGAATGTCCACTATATTTCAATTCTAAACCACTGTGCGCCGTCGCACTGAAAACGTGGAAGAACCAATGTCACGAGTTCAAATCTATTCGCTAGCGCGATAATTCCTGTCAAATGTTTTATATCAACGTTTCTCAACAATCCATTAATTGCGTGAGGGGGTGGGACGGGAGGTGGTACGTTGAAATATCACGTCATCTTTTTAATTCCTTGAAGAATAGTAGAGCTAAGAAAGGTCTACAAACGACGTCGATCCCATCATTAGGGGTTTAGGGGGGTCTAACTGCCTTTGAGAACAGGACAGCTAAAACAAAAAAACGGTCTCAAAAACATTACGAGGTGTCAGCAGGTGGGGGAGGGGGGGACAGGGGTCCCTCACGATCTCACCTCACTTCACCATAGTGGGGGGAGGAGGGGATGCGACTCGATCTCACCAAATCTCACCACCGGCGGGGGGTCCGGAGTTCCGGAAAGACACCTCACGTAATCAATGGACGCCCCTTTTCTAAACAGTAAATTGTGAAAAATAATGCTGCGGACCACCAACTTATAAGGGCCTAATTTTTTTACCTAAGTGTGTATTATTGACATCTGTGACATATTATATTGCACGATTAAAACAGAAGGAGTCTAAAACCATGTTTTGAATTCCTATGCAAACACAGTTATGAAACTGGAAGTGAACTATTAAAGTTAATTATATATTTGTCAGACGAATAATAATATTACTGTAGGCTGCTACACTATATCATCGACAAACGAGTACAAAATAAAAGACGCTTAATCTTAATTTTTTAAATTTTTGTTTATTCACCACTCTTACGTTAGCGACACTGCCATGTATCGCTGCCCCTTACACTTACTGCAAGACTCTCAGATAAAGGTCATTTACTTAGTCCTTAAAAGAAAGGCGCTATTTTCGTGCCAACTTGAAATTAATAAAGTATTGAAGTAACAGTGCTGTCCTAGCTTCATCCTGAAAATGCCAGGTTTTTAGCGGCTCATTAATATATTCGTGGCTTTTTTAAAATCTGGAGTTATAGTTTATAATCGCTTAAATAGCTTTACACAGTTAGAATGCGGTATCTAAATTTATAATATTCATCCTGCAGACCTCCTGAACCATCTTGTGGACCATCAGAAGACTATTTCCGAGCAGAATACAAGGGAGGAAAGTGAATGATCAGATCCGGCATCCGAAAGACTGGGAACTAGAAAACCAAATAGCTAAAACTGTATCTCGAAAGGTGAAGGTAGATTTTGGATCAAAAAGGAGACAAGGAAGAACCCGAGATTACCAAGATAGATACAGAAGAATAGAACACCAATCAGTGCATGTGCAATACACACCAAGAACAATAACATTAAGAAGTGAAGTGGAACAACAAACAACTAGGGACCGTGAGAGGATACAACCAACGAAGACAGAAGAGTAGGTAAATCTGGGCAAAGTTGTTACTCTTTGTATGAGAGGCTCGCCTACTCTTTGGGGAGGACGTAAACCAACTTGGTACCAATTCCCTATTTAGTCTATAACACAGTTTACGTACAGATGCAGATATACAAAGTAAAATCTGAGTTTCAGCTAATTTAACATATTCCACTGACCAGAAATGGAAAAATATTGATGAGCCATAAACTCAAAAAGCAGAGCACGAGAAAGCCTTCAGTTCACAAAGTAATATATTGTAAACATTTATCAACCTTTGTAAGTTCTAAAACGCTGATATAAAAGGTTATAAACACCACAGTAGATTAACGGATACAGCTCAAAATTGGACGGAACCTCAAGCTCATAAAATTGTACTTTTTTCTAACATTTCAAAATAAGTCTAGAACATTAGTAATAAGAGTACATTTAACAATATAAATATTGAAGGTATTAAACTAAACTAATAAAGAAATATAAAAATATTGAAATGTAACAGACCTCTCTCTCACTTCAGTTCTTTTAAAATATCTGCTTAGAACTACTAGCACTTACGCAATAAATAAAAACAAATTTTACACAGTTTTATGAAGGAAGCAAAAATATTTTGTACTATTTGCCTTTAATTTTTAAAACAGAAAAAGGAGTACTGATCGAGTATAATGTATATCGTATAATAGGAGTCATAATTTAACACTTTAGTATACCAAAAATAGCCAAACGGACAGTACACTGAAATTAAGAAAAATTTGTAAATGTTACAGTTTACAAGAGTCAAATAATCAAAATTTACATTAAAAACTGAAATCAATATTACAATGATCTGCAAAAATCTTATAAACAACAATACTACAAAAGAAATAAATTTTTCTTGATGTTGAGAATTAATGTTCTGGGATAACGAGCCGAGTAATCTCGGCTAATTGCCGGAGAACATTATATTAAATAACAATGATGACTTTCACTCGGGAGGACACAAGTTCGATCCACAATCCCTATTAATTTAGAACGTTTAATATCTTACGAAGAAGATATTAACTTTTGGGATGCATCAAATGTTAACTGTTGAAGCATCTTGCAGCAATTCTGGGTTTAGCTTCGTCTGACGTGTGGCTCGTTTTCTTTTTATCACTTCTTACGTTTTGTGTATCAGTTGTGATTATTTCCATTTACAATGTTTTACTCAGTTTTGGGTGTTGTTTTCAGAGAAATATTTTTGGTCTTACTATATCCCCGTCTCAATTTTCAGAATAAGTAAAACGCTCTGAAAAAACATTATTCCTGACGAACTTCAGCAAAATCCATTATTTTATAATTTTCAGTATTTTGTAACCTTCAAACCGTAGGTATACTGTTAGGAATATTCTACAATAGTTCTTAATAGAAATGTGCACGAGTAAAACAACATCCAGACACCTTATCGTAGACATATGGTGCTTGAAAAATGTTTTAATCGTTCAGTAAAGACACACACTGTGACCGATCGCCATTTAGTATTTTCTCTATCGGCTAAATATAAGTTAATAAGCTACCTCTGTTCATGTAACGCAATTTAGTAATAGCAACCAATATAAAGGATACGTTTCTACTATTGTGGTTGTTATTTCATTCGTGATGAATTTTCAAATGCGCTTTAGATAGCTTTTTACTAAATTAAAAGAGACGAAGTTACCGTCTAAGAAAAGTCGTAGATTAAAGTTCTTTAATGACTGGAAAGTATTTTAAAACTGTAAAATTGCCACTGGTATACTTATGTTTGAGGTGACTACACCGATCAATACAAATGTCACCGTTATGAGATTAAAACAGTTTTTACGCTTTATGATATTAGTTTGTTATGGTTATTTTAGATACTTCAGACAGTCATTTTAATTGTAATAATTTTCACTTCCTAGTCTTTAGCAGTGTTATTCTTTGTAAGAAATGACAGTGAAATGGAGTAGTGTCAACTTTATTCCAAAGAATATTTAAAATTTTATATTCTTACAATTAAGTTGTAGCAGTCTGATACCAAGAATAAACTGTAGACCTTCTAGTAGTATCTTTGACATACTCGGTGCGAAAATATCGCTAAACTGCTGTCGCAGAGGTCGCATCGTGAAATCAGATACACAACGAGTACGTTCTGTAGCAGTGAAAGTAACTAAATTTAACTACTCATGTCACTGAACCATAAGTTGACTTAATTTCGTACTGTGGAGCTACGTGAGTCACAAGTAAGATGTTCACTGCAAAACAGCAGTTTCACTGATCCTGTATGTTATATTAGCATATGCCTACAAGCTTTTGCCGACTGTTTCACTGAAAGTGGCATTAGCAAGTAGATGAATGCACGTATGGAAGTTTGAATTTTCAAGCAGCAATTTTAGCGGAGGCTGTGGTTATATTCAAATGAAGCGTGAACCAGAATTCTTTGCTAAAATATTGCTCAGGCATCTGTTTTTATGAAAAAATAAGAAAAACACACACACAAAATTTCAAGTAGTGGTGCCGGCCCTGTTTGGTGCTATTCTTTTCGTCCGATGTATAATTTTGAGGAAAAAATTTACGACCATTGCACCCGTACTTAGATATTTTGCCTGTACTCAAAACAATAACGCATCCGGGTGATTTTCCATAAAATTGTGTCCTTTAATATTAATTAGCATTACGTATCTTAGCAATGGAATCGTGACAGTGATTACTGGGTTTTATTGAATTGATAAAGTAAATAACCACGAAATAGTTCAAGTATCAACACATTTATTAATTGTTCTGACATGGTTCCAATGACGCCATACATTTTATTTTAATTCAATCAGCATGAAAATTGACACATTCAATATAATTGAACAGCGTTGAGGGCATGGGACACAAAAAATCAAAACTAACTCTCAGACGTTGTGTACGGGTTGAACCGTTTAAGAGAGAAGGTCATTTAACTTTAGGTGTTAAAGGCGGTTCACTTTACGCAATCACTCAGGACGATTCACTCGCAGTGAAAGTGAAGGTGAATTCACTTTTCGTTTACATGTATCATCACAAATGAACCATTCAATTCACTTCAAGATGGCGACAAACAAATTAGTGCGTGTTGGAGTGGATTTAGTTTTCATAAATCTTGCCTAAGGAATTAAAAGTTACATCGTGCAAAAAGTTAATTGATAAAAGAGAAGTTGGTAGGCGAGAAATTGAAGCTTGCGGCGTGGTAGAATTGGTATTGCAGGACAAAATGACATTTAAAAATCATCTTCGAATGTGTGGATCAGAAAGAATTGCTATCAAAAAGCTTACCGCTAATTACAAGACAGGACACAAATGAGTAAATGTCTTTCCGTTAAACTGAAGCTAGAAACTACTCTCAGGTATCTTGTAACTAGTAACTACTTTGACACACATTCACATTGAAGCACAATTTACACATGTTTCTGGTTTTAAAATTTTAGTTATTTCGCTAGAACACCTGGTTCATAAAGTTTTAATTTTGTACTTGTCTTCTATTGTCAGAAATGGGAGATTCAATTCTTTAATCATATCCTCCGTAACCCTATCACTTATATTTTTATAACTTTCAAATTCTATTTTCTATAAACACTGGTTGTGATGGAAAGATTTTAAAAATAAAGAAATGTTTCTTTCCTTCCATTTAAAAACAATTATGTGTTCAAAACAACAAAATCAGAAACAAACAATTGCGACCGATCCAGGAGCAAGCTTCACTTCGATATTTTGACTGTTTACACGCGTCACTCTCGATGATTGATCCGAGTGAAACACTGAAAGTGAACTGTGGTGAGACATAGAACCACATTAACATGAGGTATGTGGGTAACGAAACAAGGCTCGCATTATGCTGGCTTAGAAGGACATTCTCCAGGACAGGGGTCAGCGAATTCAAGTGCATTACGGCGAATTCTCCATTCAGGCTGGAAGAAAGACGAAACACAAGGGGACTTGCCAGTTTGTAAAGGCAGATTTACGACCTTTCACTACTCAGTATGGGGTCGGCCGCAGTTCGGTGGAAGGACAGCGTTGACGGGTGTGATATATATCGCGTGACGAATGCAGAAACGTGATAACGTCAAGACACGCCCCAAATTAGAGATTCTGTGAGTGCTCACTGCGTGAAAATAGTCAAACCGAGTGGACACGAAAGAAAAACGACAGTTTCCGAAGAAATTCTCCAACCCCGTCATAGGACTTATGTGTTGAACCAGAGAATGCTTGGAGGGGCGAATGTTTTGCCAATAGTATTTTAGGATATAGAATAGTTCTTTTTTTTTTGTATAATCTTGTTTCATGTCCGCCAATGAGGAGAGAGACAGGAACGTCTACATCGACGATAGGACCAGAGAAAATCGGCTGGAGGAGGAGAAGAGCATGCCGAGGTTTTAAAAGGTGCTGCGAGATGCTCTTCGTGGTCTTTCTGGTCGTCTTTCTGGTGGTCTTTCTGGTCGTCTTTTGGGTCACGCTGGTTGATCTACTCTTGTGCTTCCGCACGAGAACGACCCAGATAGCCGACAGCATATCATGCGATCGGTTGTGTCTGCATTTTGAGTCACAAGGTGACAAATAAATTCAGTGTGGGTTCGGAGTTTGCTAACTTCGCCAATGCCGGACAGACGGTAAAATACAAACATTGCAGCAGTTAGTAATATTGTGTTTGCACTCTACCCAACATAATGCTCTGAGCGGAGAAGTCCGCACGATAAGAATTCTCACTCTCCGAGAGATAAACTGAGATATTAGCCGTGGCATTTTTTTTATATATATATAACTTGATTCAGTAGTTTCTGTGATTGAAACGGACATTAGCTTTTATAAAAGTCTCATTACGTGTCTTGCCGAAGACTGTAAACTGTTATTTTATATATGAAAATCTGAACGGATATTTTGTCGTTTTGTATTGCTTAATTTAGTGGCCATTAATGTAGGGCAAAGGTGTTGTTTGTAAATAATTTTGATTGTGTATAATTATTAAATTTAAATCCACCTTATATCTGTTGGCCTTCGTTCAGAGAATATATGGTCAGGTTATGACTTTTTCATGCTTATTAGTGATTATAAATCATTTTGAGAACCCTTTTCAATCCATAATATAAATACTCATATGCTTTTGGTAAAATTAAAATAAATATCAATTACCATTCAGTACAGCGGTATACCGTACCCGCTTCAGAACGAAAAGTTGAAGCCTAGCCACCTTCTTTCATCCGTCATCCTGGATGATCACTTTGGATGATTCTATGTTTACACAGCTCACTTTCCTTTCACTGCGAGTGATTCATCCGGAGTGATTGCGAAAAGTGAACAGTGTAAACCCGCCTTAAGATTGTTACCATAATAACACGATGTTTTCAGGAAGTAACTGTATTTGGAAAAACGATAACCGTCTGAAAGTCGCGGTACCTGTTATACGCTTAGAGCCCAGCTCTACACGTCATTGCAATCGTGATAGTTCCGTAAGCTATCAGCCTATCAGTGTTTCACCAGAAAGCAGGCTATGACCAAAGAGTGTTACTCAGCCACTTGTAGGTCTACACTCTCTCGGAGACAAAGTTCAAATAACAAGTGCAGACAGCTCCTTCTGGCCATACTATTGATCCAGGCATAAGAAAAATATATAAACATTAAAGTTATTACAGTACAGCCCTGCGATAGTCAAGCTGCTTTAGCGCAACTGTCAGCACAGCCAAGAGTTAAGAACTGCCGCGCTTACAACAGTACACGATTGCAAACAGTTTCAGAAGATTATTCATATGGATTTGCCAACCACTAAAGGCTCGCATGGGCATGCTTTTCCGTCCTTTTGCTATTGTAACTACAATTGGGTCTGGAATCTACAATCTGAGCCACAGAGGTTACGGTTCTCGTACATACATTCCCTTCACACTAAGCGAATCTGATTCCTGATCTCTAAACATTAACACCACCCGAGTCAAACCAAGTCAATCCGAATCAAAACCTCTGTCTCTTTTCTTACCTAGTACCTTCTCTCAGTAGCTTTTGAGCTTGCAGCATGGGTGCAGTAATAATTAACACTATTGTGTTTAGTAGAAGGCAACGGCGTAAACAGAAAATGTGTAGGTGGTAAATTCGTAAAATAAATCGAAAAAGACCGAATTTTCGAATTTTTCATCATCTACTTCCTGACCTCCAGAATGACGAGAATAATTTCTAGATTTTTTTCCTCCAGACGAGTTAGGATTCGTTTCTAATACTACTTGATTTGATGGGACCCGAGAGCATAGTTTCATCAAACAAACAAAAAACAAACAAAAAAAAAACAAAAACAAAGCCCGAGGGATGCTGTTTCCTTGTGATAAACAAAGTAACCTGTCCCACCATCTGCCTCTCACAGAAAGCAACAAATGGAGCAATTATAACAACGGACCTCCTCAAAGATTATTTTTTGATCCCTAAAGGATTTATATCTTGACAAAAGTGAATTTGCTTACTTCAAAGTTAGGCTGAATGATATTTATGAACAATTATGATTTTTATTTTAATTTCATAATAACATGATGTCTCCTTGTTTTGGTAGTTTAAATAATACAGATTAAATTATGATGAAAATGTAAATTTACCTGGAGTGCTTAAATCTTCCCCAATTTTCCTAAACACACAAGTAATAAAATTTCTGTTAGATTCGTTTAGTGTGAAGGGAGCCTTACCCTTTAGCCAAGCGCTTAAGGAACCTGTCAGTGGGAACACTATACATTCTTCGTATAAGCAATATTCCCCTCCCACCTAGTCCCTTACTTTTAATTAATTTTTGTTTCACCTGTACATAGCTGTCAGAAACTTAAACTAGTATAATCTTCGTACGCAATACAAAGAGCAAAAATTCCTCGACAGTATTTACAAAATTTAAAGAGCAAAAATGAAAGTGCGCTGTCACAAAAACCAAAATTTGATGCATATTTGTACAAATATGTTGTTACGCCATAGACAACCCACAGTGGGATTATAATTCTTGCGTAATGTTTCAGCCAAAGTTATAGTTTTATTGGAGCATTAATTTTTGATGTAGTGTGCAGCCTCTCGATTGAATTAAGAATTATAGGTTCTCATCTTGTAAGGTAAAGAATATTATTTCCTTTTTTTATCGGCCGGTGAAGTAGAGTATCAAGACACACGGCGGAGTTTTGAGCTGGATTTTAAGCTTTACACTGCGAAAATCCCATCAAAAACTGTTCAAAAATTGTTTGTTAGTTTTTTCGTGAGGCCGTTACAATGAAATCCCTAGGAAACGGAGTGCTACTCGTATGTATATCTGAAGCACCCTGTATATCAGTGCAACTTTTTCAGTAACGTAAATGTTATGTATGGCTGCAAAGTTTACTTTTGCGTCGTAGGAATGTTTCTGTTTCTACGTCATTGCAGATTCTGCTATTGTAGGTCTTGGGTTCTTTATACTTCAAATAATGACACTAAAAGTCAATCATTCACTCGTGTCTAATTACATGGTTTTTATAAATGATCGAAGTGATTTTACAGATTTACTGCAGCTATGTTATTTGACATATTGTCACAAAACTTTACAGTCATATATAACAACTAAATAAGTTTTGCAGCTGCGTTTCAAATTTCTGCCACGAGAGTGCAGGCGTGAGCATTCAGTCAAGATGGCGACAGGCGATGACAGAACTGATGATGATGGGCAATTCCTATCATGTCTTCTATCCTCTCCCTACCTAACAACAGGAGATTATTTTTTTTTGGGCTTATGCTAAAGATTCAGTGTTTAAGCCTCCTCTACCAACAAAACCTACCAGAACTTCGAAATTGAATAACAGTGCTTTTCAACATATTGATAGGTAAATGCTGCATCGAGAGTGGAAAGAACTTGATTACCGATTTTATATTTGCAGAATCAGAAAGGAGATATGTATAGAGCAAATGAAACGTACCAAAAAACTTTTTGAATTTTTCTATATGAGTGTAAAGTTATGTGACAATATGTAAACTAATACAGGTTCAGTAAATTTGTGAAATCGCTTCAATAGTTTATAACAACGCTGTATATCTCAAGTGCACGATACATCGCAAGGTCACAGTGAGTTTTAGCTGTTGGCGGTCTTGACTGATTCTGTGACGTTAGTTTTATACCAGACAAATTTCCAGAAAGCCGGAGAATCGTGCGGCGTGTGTCGCCTCGTGTTATCAGGTCCTCCAGTTTGTCCTTGTCAGCCAGGACCTGCTCCTCCTCTGTCCTTGTCACCGCTGTTAATGCGCAGTGAAGCTCCAGGAACGCAGAGGCTTCTTCCACAAACCGACCACTCCACAAAGGAGCAGCTCGCTACCAAGAAAAGCACTCTTATGAAGGAAACAGAAACGAAAAAAAGGTGATCCACCACTCAGACACCAGAGTCTAAACTGAAGGGTAAGGGATGGGTTTTGCGGATTCGTGGTTTCAATCCGAATACAGAAACACTATATTAGGTTTACGTTGAATTTACTTAAAGAGTCAGCAGAAAAAAAGATTAAAAGACACTTTGACGGTGTAAAAATACTTGAAACAGCAGCAGAGAAATAGTAAATTTGTTTATCATCTATAAAACACTGCTGCCTGATGACTGGAGAAATAAATAAATACTTTCCGTGTTAAACTGTTTTGCACGTTTCTGTGTGTTTTGCTATGGTAGATGCTTTCTCTATTTTTAACGTAATGAATAAACTGCATAAGTGTTGACCTTTTTTTATCGTCTGAGTTAGTGAATAAGAGCTTCCGTCAATATGCTGCCACTTTAAATTTGTTTCTGGTGTTTTCTGCATGACGCCCAATACCTCTAACACTTTACGGAATTTTTAATCCATTTTCTTAAATGTGGAGGTAATATGATATTCATTTTTTTTAAATTGAAAATAAAACGAAATAAAAAATTGATAAATGCTTTCTTTTCGTCATTTAGTGAAATAATACCCAAGTTTGTTTTTTTATTTATTTTGTAATAATCCGGTATGTCGTAGGTCAAAAGTCTCAGTTGCCGCTTTTTAATAGCTGCGTGGTAGTACCTGTGATAGAGAGAGCAAAATAAAATCATTAAACGTGGTGTTTGAAGATAGTAAAATTCCAAAAATTAATAAAAATACCAATTTTTTACCCGCCAGTGTGGCTCAGTGCGCTGAGGCGTAGAATACTGGATCGAGAGGGTACAACAGGACCGGGCACGAGTGCAGGTACCTGCAATCCCAAATGCAGTTTTTAGGCGGTTTGACACAGTCATCTAGGCGAATACTGGAACGATTCCCAACATCCACCTCATAAACTACAAAATTCACAGGCAAAAAATACACTTATTACACAGAACACTCAAAGTTAGGCTTTTCACCGACACAGACTTCCCTCCAATAGATTAGGCAGCGTCCATAAACCACGTTGCTCCATTCTGGCCTCTTGTGAGTCACCCTTCCCCACCTTCCCTTCCCCCCCCCCACGTAGTGGCTTTTGTTTCTACCCCCCCCCCCCCTCACGTACCACGTAGCTTTTTCTCCTATTGACTTTGTACTGTTTTTCGCTTGTCAGACTATCGAAAATTACATAAATTACGTGAGGTGTTTTTTCGGATTTCCGGACCTCCTCCTGTGGTGTGATCTGGTCCGACCCCTCCCCCCTCTGGTGAGATCTTGGTCCGTGTGACCCCCCTCCCCCCCCTAGAAATCGCCCTTGCAACTTTTTGAGATCTTTGAGATCTTTTTTTTTTAGGTCTCACCCTTCCAAAGCCAGTTACATCCTCACTTTCCTACGAAATACTTCCTTAAAATCGACTTTCGCGTCATTTCCGTTGATCCCCCACCCCCTTGGTGAGATTTCGCCGGAACCCCCCCTATTTCACCTCACCTCACGTAATTTATGGACGCCCCCACTCTGAGATAACTAAATGACGGAAATAAATATTTACATGCTGTTGTGTGTTCTGAACCTCATTTTAACTGTGACAAATAATATGAATGGAAAGCTACGTGTCCTGGTTCGGAGCCCCCATCCCTCCCCCCACGTAGCCCAGTGTAGCTTTCCATCCAACCCCCCCCCCTAGACCGTGCCAAAGAAGTTTATGGACGCTCCCTTAGGAACGCCGAGACTATAATTGGCATGAACTCAATTCCTCCCCGTCCCCCTAATCCCATGATTCAAGAGGTACTTGGTGGCCAAATATGAAAAGGGGAGAGGCGGGAAAAATTATTTTTAATTTGTAATAAGGAAAGGGATGTAAAATGTGCTTCTATGCGGAAACCATCATTACTCTAAGGCAAGGCTGCTCAACCTTTTTAACAGTCGGGCCAAATGGACGATCTAAAAATGTGTGGCGGGCCATATTTTTCATTTTTGTTTCTTTTAATAAACAATGAGTGTAAAAGTCCCAATATTCTGTAATTTAATTGTCTTTTATTTAAATAATACAATAAATCATCTTCTGCCAAATGTAAAAACAAAATTCTATGTCACAAAAATCTAAAAAAAAAAAAAAATAAAAAAAAACCTGGGGTAATTGGCACAATCAATGTGATTTCTGACATTGTTTCTGCATTAATAATTTTCCTATTCATCAGTAATTCATTTGTAATTCTTTTGATTACTTTGGATGAAGATAACGGTAGAAATTTTCATTGGTTCCTGACAGCAGTATAGAAGAGGTGATGGAACATAAATCGCGATCACCATATTTTGGAAGACGCGTATTCGAATCCCCGTCTGGCCTTCCAGATTTCGGTTTTCTTGTTTCCCGAAATCTCTCCAAGTAAATGCCGGGATGGTTCCTTCAAAAAAAATTGTAATCTGCCACCATGATTCCTCGTTCTAAGTAACTCTTTCCTAAAATATCATTTTCAAAACATGCATTTATGACATATTCGTGGGAACCGTACTTTTGCCAGCAACGTTGTTGTAGTTGTTATTATTGTAATTATTATTATTATCATTATTATTGCTGTTGTTGTTTTTGTAACATTTTATTGCTTTAATTGGCTTTCCACAAATTTCAAAGACAGTTAATTGTATATAATTGTGTTCCCAAAAGATTTCGAAGTTCTTTCCGTGGTTCATAAAAATAGGCAGATTGGATAGCACTGTGACATTCCTGACATGCTACAGTAAGGATGCGGATTAGATACATGAGCACATCGAGGCGGGAGATGAGACATGATCATCTTTTTCCTTTCCATGGATTACTCCTAATTATTCTACCCACATCCTTCATCACTAATATATACCTCGTACACTCCCACCACTTTCTTTACCTACCTCCCATCGTCCAACGAATCGCAGTGCGGCTAATTTATCATATCAGTTGCCAATTGTGTTCTGCAAACAGTAGCCACTCTCATTTACACTTGAAACAATACTACCCATTTTACAAACATCGCTTCCAAAACAATGTTTCAAAGGATGTTAGACAGTGAAAGGAGTACTGTACGGTAGCAAAATGGTTACTGCGTTGGAATTTAGTGTTACAGTGAGGAGGCGTTCATTAATTACGTGAAGGCAACGCAATGCAAATAAGTAACAAATAGACTCCGTTTGTTCACGAGTAAAAAGTTAACAATTCAGTTGTTGGCATGGTTGATTCCCTGAAGTATCTGGGCGTAATGGTACAAAGCAACATGAAATGGGACTTGCACGTACCTGTAACTTCCGTCGTAGTTAAAGCTAATTCTATGTTACGATTCATAGATAATATTTTGAGAAGTTTTAATGCTCATACAAAGGAAATAGTGTACAAAACACTAGTGCGTCCACATTTGGATTACTGTTGTGGTGTTTGGGATTCGTATCGCAAAGGATTGATTGACACGTTAGAGAAAGTACTGGATTCGTGACTGTTAGTTACAGTCCTTACGATAGTGTCACAGAATTGATACAAAGATTGGGCTGGGATTGTTTGGCAGACAGACGACGTTGTTTTCGTTTGAATTTATTGGAGAATATGCGAAATTCTTTAATTTACGAGTACAATGAAATACTTCTTCCACCAACCTACTTAGGTCGCAATGACAGGAGGGATAAGATTACAGAAATAAGATGCCGTACTGATGCTTTTTATTCTTCCTTTCCTCGTTCTGTTCGGGATTGGAATGTACAAAATTAAGATAGGTGCTTAACACCCTATGCCATCCACAATATTTGTGAATTGCAGAGTATAGATGTAGATGTAAATGTAGGTGGTTTTCCTAGGCGGCGTATGTATCGACGAGGCGACCAAACGCGTGATCTCCGGTTTAAGTGAAATTAAAAAATTTATTTTTTATTTATCGCTTTACGCCTAAACGACGTCGAAGTAATTAGAGGCGAGAGAAAATTCAAAGAGACGCTCTCACAAAGCAACGTACAATATTTTGGGATTCACGTGACGCTTGACGTTTTGCTAGTGGATCTCCTGCCAAGAGGGACAACCATAAACTGAAGTGACTAGTGTGACCTTGAGGAAAAGTCGGAGTGCTATCCAGAATAAAAACAGAGTGGCCTTCTTTCTTTCGAGTTTCCTCGCGGTACGACAGTGCAAGGCCACATAGAACTGTTCAGACACAAAGTCTCACAGGCTTCCTTATGACCGAGTGTGGTGAGTGAGCGGTAACGCTTTGGCCTCTCATTCGGGAGGACGCAGGTCCGAATCCCCTTCCGGGCATCCAGATTTCAGTTTTCCCATGGTTTCCCGAAATCACTCCATGTGAATCCCGGGATGGTTCCTTCAAAGTACCATGGCCGAATTCCTTCCTGATACTTGCCCCTATTTTTTCGCCTCTAATGAACTCGAAATTGAGGAGGCGTTAAGACCAAAAAAAACCCCAATTGGCAGTTATTGGGAACAGAAGTGAAAACTTGAAACGATGAATATCATGCACGCGACATATCATACTTATTACTACAGAAAATACTAAATAATAACAATTCAGTGTGGCCGTAATTACCTGGTGATAAGGTTTCTATTGGCTGCGTATTCCACCCCTGTCTTAGACGCCTTGACCTAACCCAGTAGTGCTACCAAGTGTAGAGGACCTACAGTTTAACGTGAAATCCGAACCACGGAAGCGTTCTGCGTACTCCACATTACACAGCAAGCTATGTCAGAGCTGAAGGTATATTTAAGGGTCTATGAAAATCCCTGCTGAGACAGGGATTCGAACCGGGGCCTTTCATTCCCCAGTAAGACACCTCAACAACTGAGCCACCAGACCGCTGTAGTTATACTGTTAACATTAGCATGACGGTAACACGAACTGATAAGATTTTACCCATCCAAAAATCGCCCAACGCGCCTAATGAAGTTTTCACTTCAAAAACAAAAAATCTAACTTGGTCCACAACCCTAAGGTTGGTCGAATTTCCCCAACGAGCTGTACCAAGCTATTGTGTCAGAGGCAGACATGCCAATTCCTTTCCTCAGGGGCCTACAGTTTAACGCGGAATGAGAACTATTGAACGTCCCTGCGTAGCTCATAATTATAATGAAATGCAACTCCTAAAAATTCCTGCTCATCACGGGATTTGAGCCTGAGACCGCAGAGTGAAACTGGTGGAAGTAAGCACCATAACTGATGAGCAGCCAGGCCGCCTTGGTGTGTTCTAAACTATGCTAAGTACTATCAAAATCCGATAAAAACTGTGTGTTTGTATGAACAACGTTGACAGAAATTAGGGTGAGAAGGAAAGGATTAGAGGTTTTAGTATTTTGTAAATCAAATGTAAACAGTATTTTTCTATTTGCTTTGAAGTATACGTACGCAAAGTTCCATCAAAATCAGATAAAAACTTTTTGTATGAAGAACATTGGCAAAAAACAAAACAAACAAACATTCATTTCTATATATTAGATAGAAGTATAACATGCCATACGTATTGCTACAGAAATAGTAATAACATTGGTGACGCTAACTCATAAGAATTTTCCCATCCAAAAGTCGCCCAATGCGAATATCATACACGCAACACTTATAGCATATCGCTGACGGGAAGTCGCAAGCTTGTAGATTTACTACCGTCCAAACATCCCCTGTCACGTGTGTAGAAAAGTTTTCACTTCAAAAATCGTCGTCCAGCACTTCAACAGCGACGTTGAAGTGGAAATGCCCGCAAAGATTTTTCTCACAAGGGGCAGGATTCTAAAAATCATGATTAGTTAAAAACGTTGTGACGAATCTTAAAACGGTCGTGAAACCTTGGAGGAAAGTGGAACTATGTTCGTTCGATTGTCACGTAAAAAAAATCAAAATTCTCTAAATGTATTGGGGAAAAAAAAGGGCCGTAGGTTGGATCCTCCCAAAGAAAGCGTACTAAGACAGTGTGTCAGACGACCAGTTCTTCTCCTCCGGGACCTGCAGTTTATCGTGGAATCCGAACCATGGAGCGTCCTGATATGAACAAAACAAAGCCCGTAAAAATTCCTGCCTACAGCGGGATTGAAAACGCTTTATCCATCAAGCTATCGTACTGTTCTACTATACACTCAGTATTTTTTTCATGACTGAAAAATGGACCCTATTGAAGAAAATAGCCTCCATACTGCAGAGCTACTAGCTATATCAAAACACAGATTTAAAGTCAAAATAATAATGAACCGAGCCTGGTGGAGGAATGGTTAACTTTCGGACCTGGCATTCCAGAGGACATCATTTTTATACCTGTTGCGCCCATATTAGGGGGCACCGCTGTCAATAGTGTCTATGTTGTGAAATGTAATGATAGTGGAATGATCAGAAACTAAGGTTACTAGGCCAAAATTCCTGGTGTATGTCCGTTATTAATACTGTGTGGTAATTCTAAGACATGCGGTTGGCAACTGAGCAGAGTTTCATCCACATGCCACCAACAGCCCTAGTTGTCAGGTACACGCAAATGGCGATTCGTATGGAAAACTGGTCTCGCGAAGAAATCCGCTCAGTTATTTGATTTGTGTGTGCGAAACATGTAACCGCGTCTGAAATTCATCTGGAGCTGGAACAGGTGTACGGCAAGACTGTAATATCTGATCAGTATGGCGCAGAATGGTGTCGAAAGTTTGAGGCCGGTAAAGAAATTGTCACCGACGAGGATCGCAGTTGAAGTGGTTTCGCTGGGACCTCATCGACCACCCTTCCTACAGCCCGGACTGCACTCCAAGTGACTTTTTCCTCACTTGAAGGAGCACCTAGGACGTCTACGATTCGCTTCAGTCACTACACTAGTGATGGGCAAACCGATTCTTTTTGATGAATCGTTTGGAATCGATTCACTCCTCGCTGAGAATCGATTCTTTTAAACGACTCTTCGATTCTTTTCACATGATATTTTTAATGAGGAAAATAGATAACGAGTTATTAACCAACAAGAAGGAAATGATTAACAAATTCTAACTAAAATAATAACATTTGTTTTTGATAGTTAAATTGTAAGTTATTTATTGCAAAAACAATTTATTTTATTATTTAAACAAATGAAAACACTAATTTTACAATAAAAATGATTCAATTTACTTATGAAAACTACACAAGTTTTTTATTGCTATTTACAAAAAGCATTTTCGTTAGTTTTTGTGATGTGAGCCGACTTCTCTTTTCAGTCATTAACTGTCCAGCTTTCGAGCAGGCTCTCCACTAACTATTTGAGCGCCCTTGCGCAATACCGATTACGCCGCCCCCTGTCTAACTACAACCAGTGGTGGATCTGGGAATTTTCCGAACCGGGTCAACAAAATGTGATATTGCCACACTGTGAAATTTTCAAGGCTTGCAGCTAATTGTTGTCAAACCTCATTACTGATTCTAAGCCTTGTTGCAGATTGTAATTGTCGATTGAGATTGTTGATTTAGATTGTTGATTTTGTAGGTGGCATGTTTGTTACACGTCTCGCTAGAGGGCGTCCATAAACCACGTAGAGGTGAGGTGGAGGGGGTTGGAAGGTGGGATTCCGAGCCAGGCCAAATAGCTTTTCATTCATATTATTTGTCACACTTAAAATGAGATACAGAACACTCAACACCATGTAAATATTTATTTCCGTCATGGAAAAAACTACGTGGGGAGAGGGGGGTTAGAGACATAAGCCACGTCGAGTTACTTGGGGGGAGGGAGGGTTCACAAGAAGCCAAAATGGAGCTACATGGTTTTATGGACGCCCCTTACATATGCTCCAATTTTACTCCATAAATTTGGCAAATTTTTTGAATTTGCCGGATGGTGCTTTTCTTAAATTAAACAGCGTATCACTAGCATTTTACCTACAAACCAATAAATCAGTGTTTGTTAAAATGGCATAATTTAAATTTTAAATTTTATATTTATTTTCTTGGTTTCAGTATTAGTATTTTGGGGGACGTCCAGAAATTACGAGAGGCTATTTTCCGGAAATCTAGACCCCCTCCCCCCCTCCGCGAGACTTGGTGAGATTTTGCCGGCCCCCCCCCCTTCCCCGTTGGTGAGATTTCATGAGATTTTCACGGAACCCCCACCCCCCAGTTGTTCGACCAGGAGAAGTTTCGAGACTTTTTTTAGCTGTCGTGCTCCTCGAAAGAATGATACCCCCTCAAAAGCCGGTTTTTGGCCCTATAAACTGGTATTTTTTACGCTTTTTTTAGTTCTACACTCGTTCAAGTTCAAAATTTCACGTGAGATCCGTCGACCCCCCCCCCCCCTTGGTGAGATTTCGTGAGATTTTCCGGACCCCTTCCCCCCCTAAAAAGTCTCACGTAATTTCTGGACGCTCCCCTATATTCATCGACGGCACTGTTCCCCAACGTCTTTTCGTTTAACCTTTTTCCTCGTAGAAACCTCACCAGCTGGAACAGTATATATGCCGCTTCAGCACCTGCTAATTTTTGTAATGGTCCAATTCATAAACTTCGTTCATTTCTATTGCAAAATGTTTGCATTATCCACAAAATAAAGAACTGAAGAACAACTAAAACACTGATGAAGTTCGTATAATAATAACCGGACGCGCTCCATCGCAATTAAATTCTGTACTCGATGCATTCGCAATTTGAAAAACCCACGCAACATGGGAATAGCAGATGGCTCTGAAATCGGTATACTTTTCCCTGTCCTCAAATAATCGGGAAATACTTTATTTGTGGTAAAATATAAAAGTTATAGGACGTATAATTCACTGATAATTTATTTGTAAATCTAAATCTGTGTTGTGGTAGCATCTATAACAGTCTGGAAGGAAACCAAAAACTTGTAACTAGTTCCAAAAACACTAGAAAAATGTGTATTTAAGAAAGTAAATTCCTAAATTTAAAAATACTTTTTATTTCTGTAATATATTTTTAATTTTCATGTTCCAAATATAAATATTCTTTATTTCCTTACAAATAAGTTGCCAAACCAAGAAACATGCCGTGGGAACTAAGATTGTGAATCGAAAGGAATCACGAGTTACGCAGATATCAAGAGTTAAAAAGAGCCGAATCCATGGAAGAGTCATTAAGACAGAAGTGAGCCGAGAGCGAGTGAGCCGAGAGTCGTAAACATTATCGAGCTAACGACTCGGAGTCGACTCCGAACCTGGACGAGTCGGTGAGCGATTGCGCAACAACGGCTCAGCTCCTGAGCTCCCTCTTAACAACTCTTGAGTGAACCGTGACTCTTCCAAGTGAGTCGATTCCGCAAACGATTCTTTTAGACGAGTCGACTCTTTGAATCGATTCACGATTCTTTTGCCCACCTCTACACTACACAACAACGTGCCTGAACACGTAACTACAGGATTTTTACCAGGAAGGGATATTCAAACTAATCCCACGAAATGACAAGTGTCGAAACCGATATAGAGACTATGTCGAAAAATAACCTAATGTATGTACTATCAGTTGGCTGTATTGGTTGTGTCAAATAAAATGTACACGTTTCATTACAGGCGTTTCTTATCACCCCTCGTATATAGGCAAAATAAACACATAGCTCCTCAAAGTTAAAGGTAGGAAGGCTTCGAAGAACACACAAAACGAACACTATTGTACAATATTTCCGTTCAACATTCATGTGTATCGAGCGTGGTGGGTGAACGGTTAACGTTCTGGCCTCGCATTCGGGAGGACGCGGGTTCGAATCCCCGTCCGGGAATCCAGATTTGGGTTTCAAATGGTTTTCCCAAATCACTCCAGGCGAATGCCGGGATGCTTCCTTCAAAAAGGTCATGGCCGAATTCCTTCCCGTTCCTAGTCCTCAGTCCCATCCCACCTCTAATGACCTTAGTCGTCGACGAGGCGTAAAACAATAAGTAAAAAAAAAAAACAGACAAACAAACAAACATTCAAGTAGAGTGGTACAAGCCATTTGGGAACGGCGGTGCGTAGAAAACATGACTGGTTATGCCATGGAGAACAGGAAGGGAGAAGTGGGGGTGGAATAAAAAATACTAGTCATAACTATTAAAAAATATTATCCCTGGTGGAGGCGGAACATAAGAATAGATGCAAATATGTAAAATTAAATAATAACTATAAATAAATACATAAATAAGGGAATAATGATTGAAAAGACCCTAGAGAATAGATAAATAAGCAATAAATAATTGGTTTATTGATGGGATCTTGTCATAGGTTAATGTCTGGTTTCCAGGATACGGTGGTAAGCTAGTTCCTAGTTTAGAAACGGTGGTAGAGTCTGTAAAAACTCTGATGGCTATTATTTTAGAACAGTTGCTGACGTGAGAGTTGTGGGAAATGGCTTATTTATATTTGTTTAAAGAACGTGTCACAGTTGTGATTTGTTATATGTCTCAATACGCCGAAAACAATCTAAAAAAACGCAAGAATTTTCTGCGTCATTTTTAGATCGCCATTTTTCATGCAGTAAAACAGCCATTTAGTTTCTTTGATCTGTGGCGCCCCCTGTACTTTCTGTCAGTCGTGATTAATTTACAAGTCTGCCTTTAGGCGCTAGGCATCTCATTTGTTACCAGCGAACTCTCAACCGTTTTTTTTTTTTTTCAAAAATAAAAGCACAGATATATGTATTGAATGAGACGATAATAATAATTCCGCGTTGCCGTAATGACCTGGTGACAGGGTTTCTATTGGCTGCGCATTCCGTCCCTGTCGTAGCCGCCTTAATCTACCTCGGTATATCTAGACTCTAGAGTAGGGGTGGCAAACAGGCGGGCCGCATGCTACCCGCCTTGAACACTTTTGCAAAATATATTTATTTTATAATGACAAAAGTAGTGAAAAATCAATGTATTAAAAAATACATTATTTGTGCATCCATATATTCAAAAATTAACTACCGAGCGTGATGCTGTAACGGCTAGCGTTTTGGCCTCGCATTCGGGAGGACGGCGGTTCGAATCCCCGTCCGGGCATCCAGATTTGGATTTTCCATGGTTTCCTAAATCACTCCAGGCAAATGCCGGGATGCTTCCTTCAAAAGGCCATGGCCGAATTCCTTCCCATTCCTTGCCCACCATCCTTTCCCGTATCTAAAGACCTCGCTGTTACAGAGACGTTAAGCAGATAAAAAAAATTAACTGTCGAAATTATGAGAAAAATTAAATTTGTTTTTAAAATAATTATCTTGCGAATATATGACAGATATTGCCTGTTTCATTTATGAGTTTACAGTTATGAGTTCGCAGAATTATTAAATTATATTCACTACAAAAAAATGTCTATAGTGGGTCTAAATCTAATATGGGGATATATAATTTTATATGTGGCCCGCGGAGTTATGATGCATTTCCAAAGTGGGCCGCAAGATCATTTGGGTTGGCCACCCCTGCTCTAGAGTTTAACGTAAAATCCTAACACGGAAGCGTTCTGGCGTATATCACATTCCATAGCAAGCTAGGACAAACGTGAAGGTCGGGTTAAGGGACTACGAAAATCCCCGCCGAGACGGGGATCTTTCGAGCGCCAGTCAGCCACTTAACCACCATACCACTTTCTCTGGAATTCTGGATCCTCCGTTCCTTTCTGGTCAGATTTGATGAGATCTGGTTGGACCCCCCCCCCCCCCCGCCTCTAAAATGACGTGACATTTTGACGGAGACTCCCCCTCCCCCCTGTTAATTGATCTCTTAGTTTTTTTGAGACCTTACTAAAAGTTGTTATACCCCCTCCCCTAAGGTTGGTTTCCGCGTCGTTTCTAGACCATATAACCCCCACCCCCCCCTAAAGTCGACATTCGCGTCATTAGACGACTTTTTTTAGACCTACCATCCCTCAAGAATTTTAAAACCTCACGTGAGATTTCCGTTGACCCCACCCCCTCCCCCTTGGTGAGGTTTCGTGAATTTTCTCCGGACCGCTCCCCCCATTTTATCCCACGTGATTAACTGACGTACCCTAACTGATATGATAAATGTTTCTGAGTATACGTGGCAATTACAGGATTAAATGATGCTTAAGGAGTCGCCAGTTCATAATCAACGTTATTAATTATTTTATACGTTTCTGCAGCTCAGTTTTGGCTGTCTAATTCACCTTGTGCGGTAGGTACCACCTTCGATGACTATTATTATTATTTTATTGCATCCGCTTCTCTTTCGTGCAGTTGGCTATGTCTGTTATTTCACGATTTTCTCAAATGTTTCCTTTTGAAACCCCACTTCGACGTGTTCATTTCAGAAATTGTCGGTTTTTATATATAATATTTCGTCTTCATTGTTCCAAAAACCCAACGCGCATAGTTCCATATATTTCTTTATTTCATTTCTGATCACAGAAATTTATTTCGAGATATCGACAAGCTATTCAAGTTTTATTATTAATACATTTGTTAATAAACTCTTCTCGGACTTTCATCCGTGTTTAAAAGTCACAATTCTGGGACGTTTCGAAGGCGTCTTTCTCTGCCACTCATTTTCAGCCAAAGATATAGCTATTCTCTTGGTTGAAAATGAGGGCAGACAGACGCATTCGAAACGCACCAGTACTGTGAGTTTTAGACATGGATGAAAGTCCGAGAATTTATTAATTTACAACGCAGTGAAAACCTTCGTTCTTACAATACATGTGTTTTCCACATTATTTTTTTTTTTTTTTTGTATTTTTCGTACTCAGATTGGCGAAAACGCATTGATAATTGCTTTCAGTGCTTGTCAGTGATTCTGGATATATGGCTGAATTATTTGTTACTCAAAATCTTATCTCCTTTGCCCGCAGTATGAGCTGCTTTGTTTGCGTAACAGCTCTTGGCGGTTATCTCCTCGGGTCGCGCGCTTGCCTGGAGCAGCTGAGCTGTTGAGGCAGGTCGGGAGGCCAACAGCCAAGACGTATGCTAATCCGGCGACAACGTATGCGGGAATTATCGGCCTGGGATCAACAGGTTGGCTCCACACCCGAGGGATCAATCATCCCGCGGGATCACGAGCAGCAGGTAAGTCTGCGCTAACTACTTCCCGAGAAGCAAAGTGAGGAAACGATTAACTGGCCTTGTAACCGGAGTGGGCTTTAAAGCTGTCGCTTCACTTCCAACCGTAACAGTATTTGTTCAATGTCTATGTTTTACAAATCACAGTAGAAAATTTATTTATGATTCTTAAGACTTCCGTGGGCGTCTTTGTACATGATTTATAGCTTTACGGGCTATGCCGCGTCGTTTATTGGTTTATCTAAGCTTTCGGCTGTTATACTCCAGCCTTCTTCAGAGATACTGTTTATATTTATGTTCACATAGCAACAGTCACCAAGCAAGTGGATGTGCGAATCGTGTATAAAGCTCACTGAAAATTTGGCCAGTCATTATCAAGGGTAAAAGACAGATTACACCCACACCAGCTTACGGATGTTTATGAAATCCCCTGCAGCTGTGGCAGTGTTTACATCGGCGAGACAGGTCGCACAGTGGCGGAGAGACTTAAAGAACATATCCGCCACTACAAATATAACAACAGCGACAAATCCGCCGTAGTTCGCCAGGCTATTAACACCGGGCATGAAATAAAATTTCAAGACACGAGGCTACTGTGGAGAGAAGATCAGTGGTGGCCTCGACGTGTGAAAGAGGCAGCAGAAATCTTAAGGAATTCCAACATCAACGAAGATAGCGGCCTTTTCCTCTGCGATGCTTGGCGACTGTTGCTATGTGAACATAAATACAGTATAAACAGTATGTCTGATGAAGGCTGGAGTATAACAGTCGAAAACTTAGATAATCCAATAAACGACGCGGCATAGCCCGTAAAGCTATAAATCAAATTTATTAATGTTCTGTATTTTCTTTCATTAATGTCGATCTCTACATTTCAGAAAACCGAGATTCGAGCCGGGGACCTATCAGAACCTACAGTTTAATTGTAAGCTTCAAACTTTCTAATCTTTTTCGTCTTTCAAAAACATCTGCAAAGATCTCTTTGATGATTTTTACTCTGATTATTATTTAATAAAAAAACCTCTTCAAAGGTATCATTGATGGTTTTTACTTTTTGATTGTAATTAAACTGTGTTATTTTATATTTTTGTTATATTTAAACATCTACTGTAATTATTGTCAAGTATTATGTGACCCGCATGCTAAGTTAGAATCGAAATTGTGGCCCATCTCCAAAATTGGTTGGGCAACCTAGACTTAAGCTGTGCTCTCTACTAACAATTAGTGAAATTACGAACTCAAAACGCGACAGAACTTAATAGTTCTCACTTTAACAAGGTTCTTTCATTGTTTCATGACAAATCCTTTATATCCTAATACGTACTAATGATTTTAAATATTTTGCTGAGTAACAGGTGTCAATTGTTTCAGTGCTTTAAAAATTGTTTTTGTTCTTTGTTTTTGTTCTTTCTAGCTTTTACAATGTACTTGCTTTACTTTCATAGTGTTTAAGGTTTCATCCGCTATACGTAATACAGGTGTAAATAGCAGTTTACGTTTTACTTTTGAGCAATGTATTTTTGCTAGTGCTGATCTGCTTTTGACATAATCCATTTTTCGAATATCATTACAATTTTTCTTTTTACAATATTTTATTACGACTTCCGTTACAACAGTCATAATTTTTTACGTATTTTACTATTATTACCATTGCCATTTCTTCAGCATTTCGTGGCTTTAGCTTCTGTATTGGTACGTTAATTTCAGTTTGACTTGTCAGTGTCTTGTTCATACAATTCTGTAATTTGCACGTAAATTTACTCTTACCTGCAAACAGTACAATGTCATTAGCCAATTACATTCAGAATTTCTCCACTCTGACCTCGAACTCAAGAGATCGAAGGTTCGAATCTCCGCCCGGCCATATAGATTTCGGTTTTCAATTGTTTCTAGAAATCACTCCAGGCTAATGCCCGGGCGGTTAAAAGCTTATAGTCGAATTTCTTCCCGTTCCTTGCCCCAAGGTCCTTTTCCTCTAACGCACTCGACATCGACAAGGCGAAAAAACCATAAAAACAGACCTGAATGTGACTTCATTTTTTAATTAATTCAACTTAATATTATTTGTAACATGACATCTGGGTTCTTCAATCAATATACGTAAAGTCTTCAATAACGTTTAGATCCAGTCTTCTTAATAATCCATTTACCTCCTGTTTTGGAGAATATACAGGGTTAGCCTAAATGATTCATCTGGTTTAAAAATACTGTGTAAAGTATACGAAATACAAAGACGAGTAATACATGAAAAAATACAGGGTGTCGCAGAATTATCTTTACAACTTTAACATTGAATAAATTATATTTGGAACGAGATATCACAATGCAATTTTTTGCATGTTGCAGAGTATCTCTCAAAGGTTTTTTCTGTTTCATTTCAGGTTTAGTGACAAGTAAGTAGTTACATCACATTTATTGAAAATGTATACCCCAAAGGAAAAAGCTCAATATGTTTCCTGGTTTATAGAGACACGATCGGATACACAAGTGCAACGCAATTTCCGGACAACATACAGGAAAGAATCACCAATAAGACCATCAATTGTCAGTGGCATCGGAAGTTTATGGAAACTGGTAGTATCTTCCATTAGAAAGGCGCAGGTTGACCATGCACAAGTGACGAGAATGCTGAACCGGTTCGTTAGGCATTCACTCGTAGTCCCAAAAAATCTCTCCGCACCGCCGCCAGAGAGTTGCAGTTACCACGCTCAACTATAAACAGCGTGTTACACAGACGGTTGCACTTGTATGAGTACAAAATGCAGCTGTTGCAAGCCATCAAGCCAGGAGATAAACAGAGACGTGCTGCGTTTGCTGCAAGCATGTTGGAGAGAATGGACACTGAGGATGGTTTCCTTAGTCGTGTTCTCTTCTAAGTTAAGGTCACCTTTCACATGTCTGGGTTACGTAAGAGGCACAACGTCAGAATTTGTGGTTCTGAACCTCCGCATGCATTTAGAGAGATAGAGCGCGACAGCGCAAGGGTTAATGTGTGGTGCGGTGTTATGCACAACCAAATCGTTGGCCCCTTCTTCTTTGCTGAGAAGACAATCACAGACCTGTTGACTTGGATATGCTAACAGAATTTGATGTTCCCCAACTAGAAGTCCATCAACCGACAGTAATCTTCCAGGAGGATGGTGCACCTCCGCATTGGGCTCATGATGTCCATGATTTTCTAGATAAACAATTTCCTGGTCGGTGGATAGGAAGAGGGGGTCCAATTGAATGGCCGCCTCGTTCTCTGACATAACCCCCTTGGATTTCTTTCTTTGGGGATATGTAAAAGACTTCGTGTATCAAACTCAGGTTAGAAATTTGGCAAATCTCAGGTAGAGAATTTCTGCAGCAATTACGACAATTGATCAAGGGATGCTCCAAAGAACTTGGCAAGAAATTGAATATCGCTTTGATATTGTACGCGCAACTAATGGTGCATACGTTGAAGCGTTCTAGAGACAGAAGCAAAACTTTGAGAGATACTCTTCAAAATGCAAAAAACTGCATGGTGATATCTCGTTCCAAACATAATTTATTCAATGTCAAAGTTGTAAAGATAATTCTGGGACACCCTGTATATAAACTCACCAAGTTTCTGGTACCTACTATAAATGTTCAATGCGTTCAACCCGACATAGATCCAAACGGTAATACAGTTCCGTCCATAGGCTCGACAGCATGTTTCAATCAATCCGTCACAGCAGCAGTGATCCGTTCCTGTAATAAATTGGGGGTACATAAACTTTGTCCTTCACATAACCCCACAAGAAGAAATCACATGGGGCAAGATCGGGGAGGGGGGAGGCAGGGCAACAGAGGAACATCACACTGACCAGCGCGTCCTTTCCAGCAAGGTGGCAGTTCTCTGTTGAGAAAGTCGCTGACATTTGGCTTTTACACTTGCTGAGTTTATGTATCTTTTCATGTATCGTTCATCTTTGTAGGTCGTATAGTTTTCAATACACAGTGTTTTGAAACACGATGAATCGTTTAGGCTGACCCTGTATACCTTTAAGAACCATTGTAGCCATGACGACCTACGAACAAAAAACAGACAGCAAAAAGAATTATACGTTTTATATTTAACAGTAACCGTAACTAGTGCATATAATTTCAGCTAGTAATTCAAGTTGTGATTTAGGTGTATGTTCTCTATCTAATGTTGAGTCTGCGAGAATTATTAAAATATCCGCCCCCGGGTGGGCTCGAACCACCAACCTTTCGGTTAACAGCCGAACGCGCTAGCCGATTGCGCCACGGAGGCTTCTGCACTATGTAACTATCCCACTTTCATTTCCATTCCCTTCTTCCTTATCGCTGCCTTCGCGCAGCCTGCTGAAATATTCGCGCGGACGACATTGATTCAGTAATGTTGGACGTGGTCAGTTTGTAAGTATTGTTATATTATATGAGATCGGTTTGATGCAAAGTAGCAGAAACGTCACTATTTGAAAGCTTATTCTTCATAAAAATTATCATCAAAAAAAAGTAAATTCGTTCGGAATCTTTTGTGATTCAGCTAATGCCTTTGATTGCGTCGATCAAGATTTTCTTTGGTATATTGGGAGCTACGTACTCGTATATATTTAGAAAACAGAAATCTATGTAATACTGAAGACTGTACATAAAGGGGAGATTATGCACTCAGAATAGGGAAATGTTAAACGTAATGTCTTTCAGGCGCCAGATCGTGGCCATCTGCTGATCCTAAAATAGATAAAAGATCTCATACTGATATCAGATGATCGTAAAAATATGCCGCTCTTTGTAGATGACACCAGCATATCTGCCTCGTTAATACAAAATCTTGAAAACACTGCAAAACATAAATAAAACGAAGTCGTGGTTTAGTGAAAATAAATAAGAAATAAAGAACACAACACTAATGTGACGTCTCAAGCGAAAGCACTTAATGAAAGCAATTTCAAAAAATTCCTGGCTGTGTACATTGACAACAATTTGAATGAAGTAACTTCGAAAAATAAATAAAATACTTTGGTAGCAACTTTGAACAAAATTAAATAGCAATAACAGCTGATGTATAAACATCAAAATTGATATACCGCAGTTTGAATGTTTCACTCTCTTCTCACTTATGACGTCTAGCGAGTATTTCTAGTGGAATTGTTGACAAACATAGAAGGTAATTAAATAATAAAAACGCGCCTTTCAGAATAATCCCACATAAATTGAGCGGAAAAGTGTTTAGAACTCCTGGCATTCTTTCAATGCAAGGGTAGTACATAAACTATCTGCAGTATTTTATAATAAATAAATCCAAATCACTTCACTCTAAATGTTGACAATCACGGCTATATTACCAGGAATAAATATAAAATTGATAAGGATTACAAATTACTGTCAATGGTACAGAATGAGGTAACATTATTTATTCAGCGTTGTTTCATAAAATAATCTGTAATACAGAAAAATCTAAAAGCTTTATATCTGAACTATAGAAGCAGAAGCCATTTTGCTCTGGGAAAGATTTTTCTCCTTGGAGGTTGGTAACTCAAAATGGCTGTGAAAATAATATGTGTTTTGGGGAAAGTGACAGATCACGAACATTGAGGGAGCTGGTGAATGAATTTTTAAAACCGTTTACAAGAGTATATTGGAATTGCCTTCAATATAATAACTTAAATGGGATCTTATGTATTAGAATTTAACACAGGAAATTGATTATGCTTTTGGAATCCTAGCTCGTGACCTGGTATTACTGGATTCTTAAGAATTATATGTACTAAAAATCACCGTAACTGTTCTCACATGAGATCAAAGACGACATATGTATTATAATCTATTCTAAACGATGTTAGTAATTACGTAGATTAGAAAATCTTATTTGAATACATTTAAATAGGAGGATTAAGGGTAATAAAGATCATACATTTTTAAAACTCTAAATATTTCTTTGAATGATGCAGGATAACCCCCACTGATTAAAAAGTAACTTTATGAAACTAGGATGAACAATAGCGTAGTGACAGTTTCGTCAACTCTTCTTGCTCCTTTTTATCAAGACTATCACAACGAAGGATACAAATTTTCAAAAATCATACTGCTAGCCGATTGGTCGTCGTGTGCTGTATTTGGGGTGAAAGATGACTGGAAGTAATCAGCAAGCAGTTTACTTTTTTCTTCATGAATGGTAAAGTAGCTGTCTCCTTGTCGGAGAGGAGTTATGGTGAGAGGTTCGCAAAGTTCCACAGAGTACCGTCGTGAGAAGAGATACCTGAGAGATGGCGCTGATAGGAATGAGTCCAGAGCTTGCTTGGCTTGGCGGTTTAGTTGATTGAGACGAGTACGTTGCCATTGTTGTCGTTGATTTTGCCACTGACTTCTCATGCGATGCTTGGTTTGGAGCAGGTTCACAATTTCCAACGGTAGGGTTTTGTGGTTGTGGAAGCTGCCTTTAAAGAGGATATTATACTTGCGGTGAAATGAGAAATTGCCGTGTCAACGTCGGTTGTGTTTCGTAGAGGAAGATTAGGGCTAAGATCTTCGCCGAGACGACATTGAAATTTAGCTCAGTCAACGCGGCCCATTAGAAGTGAGGGTGTATGTGAGTAGGTGGGAGTATTTATTTCGAAAGTAGCTACTACTGGGCAATGATCAGAATCGAGTTCAGGTAGCACTTGTGTATATAGAGGATGGGAAATTTGTTTCAGTAGTATTTATCGAGGATGTCTGGGAGTATGTGATGGTTATGGGATAGTAGGTTGGCTGGTCTGACTAATGATATGGAACGCACAGTCATTGACTGCCTGTAGAAGACGACGACCATTATGTGTGGTAACTCTACATCCCCAAGGGACGTGTTTACTATTCAAGTCTCCCATTAGTATAGTGGGAGACGTCGTAGTGAATAATGTATTGAAGGTTTGCTGTTCCAGACGTTTCGATGGTGGTTTGTACGCAGCTATGATGTTTAGGGGTTGCCCGTTCCGGTAGAAAGTTGGATAGCGCAGGCTTCTAAGTTGCAAGAAAAGTGGGGTGATGGGAGATGTTCCTTTTGATAAGTAGTGCAACTACGCAGGAGGCGGTAGCAGCAATGGGATCTTCCCTATAGAGAGAATATCCTGGAATGGTGAAGCGCTCTTGCGGACGTAGATAAGTTTCAGAAATGCAAGCAACGTCGATATTGTGTCTGGAGAGAAACTCGAGAAGTCCTTGTCTCTTAGATTTAATTCCGTTGGCTTTCCAGTTTAAAAATGTGGGAGATGAAAAGTCTGGAGGCACACTATTATTCATTACGCAGTAGCCCCGTGACGAAGTTAAATGGTAATGATTTAAAACGAGGAAAAAATGGTTTGATAACGTGAAGGAAGGAGTGCAAGAAAGAGGTCAGCAGTCCTTCCAGTGTTGCAGAAGAGGAAGAGCTAGCGGGGTTAGTGGATTCTTTTGGCGATAGGAATGTTTAGGCGGCCATTGTGGTACAGATGGTGGGTTGCGAGAGCTGCCTTGGCATTACAGTAAAATCGCGTTCGTTAAGGAGTGGTGCCTGGTATGCTTGTGAAGGCGATGGAGAAGTGGAAGCTGGGCTGTTGATAGGGGGCAGGATAGGTTGTTTGCTTCTTTTAATGGTGAGGGATTAGGTACAGCCTAGGTAATTAGCAGAGTGCTTACCGCCGCAGTTGACACATTGTGGGTCGGTTTGTTTAGATTTAGGACATTCTTAGGAATGGTGGTTTCCCGGACATTTTACACATCTGGGAGGAAGATGACAGAAATTTTTCGTATGTCCGAAACGTTGACATTTATTACATTGTGGGAGGTTTTCTGCGGTATTCTACAGAGATGACAGCACAGAAGAGATTAGTTAATTGGAAGTTTTCATTTTCTTGCTAATTCAACGACCTACAGGGGCATTGGAATTTTATTTTTATAAAGTAGTTTTGCCACTTTTGTAGCTAGTAACTGTCAAGCTTGAAGCTCTTCTAGAATTTCAGTATCAGATAATGAAAATGGGATGTTGCACAGTACCATCTATAATTTCTTGTTTCGAGGATCTTTGAAGGTGAGGTAGGGTAGCTGGGCCTCGTTTAAGAATTTCTTGACAGCGCGATAGTCAGTGGTAGAGCTAGTATTAATTTTGGTCATCGATCCACGTTGTTGGGTCGTGAAGTCATCACTCGCTAAGGTGAACAGATCTTTCAGAATATGTTGGTAATTGTTAACATCATGTAGAAAAATTGGGGGAATCACTACTTTTGTTGGTGCGTCAGATGCGACATCAGTGGCATCACTTTGATCTCCCACTGAGCCTAACACTGAGAATTTGTTATACACAACTGGGAGGTTAACTTGGTATTTACGATTAACAGAAGAGGCGGGAACTCTTTGCTTTTTGCGGGATAGTCGAAATTCGAGATGAGTGGGATCGGAGTCCATAGGAACAGCTGTTCATTTGGCGTTTACTTTAGCAACTGATGCTGAAGGAGGACAGGTGGTTTCCATCGGGGTAGCTGATGTAGTTGGCAGGGTGAATTGTGTAAGAACGGAGACTTTTCCGGCGTTTGCTTGAAATGAAGTCTTCACGGGTGTACCGCCGGATAGTGTTTTGAAAACACGATATTTCGACGACTAGTCCCGTCGTCTTCATCAGGTGTCGAGACATCTGCACAGGTCGGCTGACCATCGGATACTGAGACAGCCCGTCGTCGTCGTAGACTGGAGGTTCGTGACACTGGATGCTTTGGGCATTTCCCGCCCCTCCGTCCTTTTGCTTAATATGTCGAAATTCAGGTCCGCACCTCCTTAATAGGGGGCATCCACAAATTACGTGAGGTGTTTTTGCGGATTTCTGGACCCCCCTCCCCCCTAGTGAGATCTGGCTGGACCCCCCCCCCTCCCCTCTGGTCACACCCTAACTTTTTTGACGAAATACCCTCCTAAAATCGACTTTGGCGCAAATTGTAGACCTTTTTTTTTCTTTTGGCTCTACTGTCCCCAAATTTTTCGCAAAATCTCACGTGAGATTTCCGTAGACCCCCCCTCCCCCTGGTGAGATTTCGCCGTAACCCCCCCCCCTATTTCACCTCACGTAATTAATGGATGTCCCCTTATATAGGCCAACGGCTCTCTCCGACGCCCGCGCCCGGCGGCTGGAAATGAGTGGGAGGGGCTACAGTTGTTCGTTGCGGGCCAAGGCAGTTAATAATGGGCCGTTTGTGGCGGTTTCTGAACATGCGTGCCACGCTCTCTGCGTAGAGTTTCCAACGCTGGTTTCCATGCCTCGCTAAGACATAGCCCACTATCTCTGTTGTAGGTATCAGCGAATCGAATTTCAATCGCTTCCTTGACTATGGAATCCCAAAAGTTTGAGGTCCTAGTCAATATCGTAACGTTGTTGTAGTCAACCCTGTGGCCATGGTTGTTCACTTGCTCGGCGATCGCTTACTTTGCTATACTGTCCCAAGCGAAGATAGCGTTTATGTTCTTCACACGGGTATTGTACAGTGCGGATGGTTTGACTGATGTAGCACTTTCAACACTCGCACGGGATGCTGTATATTCCAGGAAATCTGAGACTAAGATCGTCCTTAACTGAGCGGAGGTCATCCCGAATTTTAGCAGGTGGTCGGTAAAACATTTAATTCCATGCCGTGCGAGAATTCTGCCAATTTTCCCCGAGGTGTTTCCGGCGAAAGGCAGAAAAGTGGAGGCCTCAGGCGTTTCTTTCGGTTGGACTGGATTTTGCTCTTCTTATCTGCCTTGTGCCCAGGATTCAGTATCTGGCGCTGGAGAAGTGGTTGATTGAAGCTTAGATTGTTGTGAAGGTGGCTCTTGTGTTTCATTGACGTTGTGAACAAGATTCAGTGCAGAGCGAACTAATTGCCCTTTATCATGCTCCTCGAGAACCATGAGTGATGAGAACTTGATAGATAAAGATTTGATACGTGGTTTTGATTAACACTTCGAAGTATAGAAACGAATTTAACTGTAGTGATACAGGGAAGTAAACACCTGCTAGCACAGGCGAGCTCTTAAGGCCCGGTCAAACAGGACGTAGTATTGCATCAGCCTGGTCAAACAGAGCGCGGCCTACCGCGCGATCAGCCCAGTCCGCGGCCGGCAAGGGTGGACGAGTCAGAAAGTCTCATTCAGTGCGTTCGAGAATGTTCATTTTTATAAGAATCTCGGAATTCCTGAATACAAAAAAAAGGCCCAGAAAGCAAAAACGTGGAATGAAATAGCTGAAAAGCTCAACCAGAAAATAAAGTATACATTTACTTATTTTAAACAGCATCTTTCATTTTCCATAACCTATAGATGCAATAATATATTAGTATAATTATCATAAACTTAAAATGAATTTTCGTTGTTGAAGTAATTTAGAAAATGGTTTCGTGCCGCTTAGGCAGCATCAGTTGATCTTTCTCTCAATCGACTTGCGGTTGAGAAAGCATTGGCATGTTGATTTGTTATTCTTGTGTCACCTTGTAGTTCAATTTCAGTGAACTGTTTTGTGTAACTTCTTACGAAATTGTGAAGGCAACATGTAGCTTTGACAGCTTGGACTGCGCTATCTACACCCAACTCTATAGGCCAAAAAAAATATGCGCCACGTCTGAGCTATTAAACTTCCAAAGGTATTTTCGACTACCCTACAAAGATGTTGAATTTTTTTCCCCTTTCAGCATTTACAACTGTAGTTTTTGCAAAAGGGCGTATTAAATAAATTTGCAGTTTGAATCTTCCATCGCCTAAAAATACGTGATGAATGGGCTTGTCTGTATCAGGTAATGGTTTAGGCGGCAGGATAGTTTCGTGAAGTATAAATTGACTTTATCGCCTTGAACGATTTAAAGCGAGCAGAAGAAGCAATTCTTCTTCGTCGGATGAACTGCTGGATACGTCAATAAGGAGAAGGCAGACACAAATTTTTTTTAAAAAATGAACTACGCCTTCCTTCGTCCACGATTGCTTCAACACTGGTCCGCCCTTCAGCTGCCCGCGCTCTGATCGTCCACTACAACTTCGGCGGACTGCGTCAGACCGACGCGTTCTGGCCGCGCGGGCAGTCCGCGCTCTGTTTGACCGGGCCTATAGAGGAGAGCGCTGCAGGAAGTGCACACGATCGTTGCTATTAGCGAACTGTGACAACTCTGGTGCAGCTCTGGTTGTCACAGTGGTAACACCAGATCTGAAGATGGTGGCAGAGCTTGCAGCCGTAAGCTCGTCCTTCCACACCATTCGGCGGAGAACCCGTGAATGTATTCGGGGTAATTTGTGTCAAGGTGTTGAGAACTGTGGGGATCCGATAGTGCCTAAGAGATTCTCTAAATCTGATGTAAATTGATTCCACACTACCAACATATCTTAGGTACAATTATTAAAACTGAAATGGGTGCAACAACATTTACCAGCCAGTGTGGTTCAGTGCGCTGAGGCGCCGTGCACTGGGTCGGGGAGGTACAACGGGGCCGGACACGGGCTCAAGTCCTCGCGTACCGGCCATCCTCACTGTGGTTTTAAGGTGGTTTCTCGCAGCCAAGAAGGCAAATGCAGAGACGGTTCTCAATCTCCGCCTCATAAACTAGGCATTTCACAAACACAAAAATATACTTATCACACGCAGAACACAGTTACAAGTTTCACAGAGAGATGGCAACACTTCACTTTAGTGCTTCGTACGACCTGGTAGTAAATATAAAAAGGCTTGGCGTCAAGGAAGGACATGAGGTCGTAAAATCAAAGTTCAAATTTAACAAGGCCAACGATGAGTAAAACTTATTATAGCCAGCCCACCTCAAGAAGTTCGGAAATGGTGGTGAGGAAGAATAAATTAGAACAAAAACTTCTCTTTATTTTCATCTCCTCTTTCTCTCATGCGCTAACTTCACCTTCACATTGGGTAGGAAAGCAGAGGTATTTCCTTACTACCCAGCGTGGTGGGTGAACGGTTAACGCTCTGGCCTCGCATTCGGGAGTACGCGGGTTCGAATCCCTGTCCGGGCATCCAGATTTTGGTTTTCCATGGTTTCCCCAAATCACTCCAGGCAATTGCCGGGATGCTTCCTTCAAAAAGGCCATGGCCGAATTCCTTCCCGTTCCTTGTCCCCAGTCCCATCCCTCCTCTAATGTCCTTAGCCGTCGACGAGGCGTAAAGCAATAAGTAAACAAATTAAAAAAAAAAAACATATTTCCTGCATCAAGCGCATAGAATGAAACACCTGCTTGCAGGAACATTTTTTCGCAACGAATAGTTTTCGGGAAACAGGCCTCATTCACATTGAAAAATACATTTCACATCAATCTGGCTGTATACCGCGTATACAATAAGCGAATTTCAACAGAACAACAAAAAGGAAGGAGCAAAGGTCGTCTAGCTGTGTGACCAATGCCAGATCAGGTGAACATACCTATCTGATGCCCATGGTTTCTCATACAAATATGTTTAAAATAATATACTTTACCCCAAAAGTGTGCTTGTGAAGAATTCACTGGGAAAAAAGTTTGACATGGACGGCCTCGAAGTAGGGACCTTCGGATCGCCAGACTCCGTACAAACTACGTTGCTGGAATAAAAGGCTCGGCCGAAAATCATGTTCACTGCTGAATGAATATAGGCTTTCCCGGTGTATTAAATGAATAAAATGTTTGCGTCAATTTTTTTTTTAATGGCATTTGGCAACGAAGGCCATACAGCGTGCTCAATGTAATTATTGTATCTTTCAGTATATAAGTCGTCATCCAGCATATATTGTATTTTTCCAACGTATGGACGCCGCAGGACGGACAGGACATTCACACAGACACACAACACTTAACATCCATGCCCGCGGCCGGATTCGAACCGGCGACCTTCGGTACGCGGAGCTACCACTCTAGCCCCTAAGCTACCGAGGCCGGCATTGTGCGTCAATTTAATGCGACGTTTCGAAGTCGCTCTCCGACATAATCTGTGTGTGTGTGTGTGTGCGTGTGTGTCTGTCCCGCATGCTATCTATTCAAATATTTACGAATCGATTACTCATCTTTTTATCTTTCGAAAATTACTGCTTTTGACTTAGACTTTTTCGAGAACTAAGGATTGTTGACTAGGTTTTAGGTGTTACTCAACCAGTATGTAGAAGCTGAAATCGCTTTGCCGGAGGTAGTGACCTTTTAGTGTTAGTCAGGACGCGAATGCAATTTTGCCGTGAGTCATAAGCTGCAGGCGGTTACTCAGGAATATTCCAGGACAGTAGATAGTGTTATTCGCGGAAACTGAGCAGTTGAGAACCCCGGCCCGTCACACCTTGCGGTTATGAGGTGTTGGTCGTTACGCTACCTGACTGTATCGCCTGCAGTCTGACAAAGAGATGTGATTCTCGATGAGTCAGAGGTCTCGGGTTCGACGGCATTGATTCATGGGCCGTGTCACGCGGTGATTCAGTCACACGTCTGCTTCAGACTTCCGCTGCGTCACAAACTGAAGATAAGGACATCAGTACCAACACGTTTACTAAACTGTAAATACATACACCAGTGATTTAATATAATTTCAAACATTCCGTTGATAATTTTGCTTCTCAACTAATTTAGAATTTCACGAATTTTTGTCTTAGATTCTTACAATGCAATTTTTATATTTAGGTATTTCCGCCTTATACGAATTTTTATTTTAAAATCAAGTAAATGTTCCACATTTCCTTACGCAATTTGTTCACAGGAATGATAAGCTCAAATTGCGTCTTTTTAAAGAATGTGCTTGCAATTTTAATTCATTTTTCAGAACTTTTTATACAATGACGGCTGACTGGAAATATTCGAATTTTAAGTTTAAGTAAAAGCAGCTTCCAAGCTGTAAGAAGACAACAAAAAAAACCTCGTTATAATATCACTTATTCTTACATGAAAATATATGCTATATTTCAGTATTTCGAGTGAGTTAATTTAATAAAAAAAGCCAAACTTGGTATTTAAGCCGAAGGACTTATTAGGAGTCCATTAATTAAGTGAGGTGAAATACGGAGGGGGGGGGGAGGGTTCCTGTGAAATCTCACGAAACCTTACCAAGGGGGAGGGGGGAGGGTCAACGGAAATCTTACATGTGGTTTTGAAATTTTTGAAGGATGGTAGAGCTAAAAAAAAAAGTCTACAAATGACAGTAAAGTCGACTTTAGGGGGGATATATTGTGTAGAAACAACAGGGAAACCAACCTTACAATTAGCAAGGGGGGGAGGAGGGTCTGCGTCAAAATCTCACATCATTTTAGAGGGGGACGGGGGTCCGACTAGATCTCAAGAAGTCTCAACAGAAGGGGGAGTCCGAAATTTCGAAAAAAAAAAACACCTCACGTAATTAAGGGACGCCCCCTTATAGCCTTGGAGTAGGTTGCCAGTTCTTTTCCTCCTTACCCAACCTAACCCACCCGGATAAAGGGGACCTGCAGTTTAACGTGGAATCTGAATCACGGAAGCTTTTTGGCGTGCTTTATATTAATCAGCAAGCTGTGCCATAGGTGAAGGTCAGGTTAAGACTAAGGACCTCTGAAAATCCCCGCCGAGATAGGGATTCGACCTGGTGACCTTTCTTTCTCCAATCAGACGCATTAACAACTGTGCTGCCAGCCTGCTTTTTAATTTAACACAAATTAATGAAAAATTTTAAAAGTGGAAACCTGAATGTCAGCTTTAAGTAGAAAAAGGGGAGTATTGAGGGGCGTTTTTCTTACGTACACCATCCAGTAAGTTTCGACGTTAATGACCTCAACTTCAGCAAAAGATATCCTTTTAACTCTGTAGTGTGTTTGCGTTACTTTTTACGTGAAACGTATATTAATATGTGTGTTATAAGACCATCACGGCATTCGCCGAGATTCGGAGAACCATAATCAAAATGGACAAAGCGCTCCCATGAGTCAAGTACTGTGGCGTGTTAGGGCAACCAGCCAGCCTGCTAAGAAAGCGAATCGTGTTGGAAGCTGTACTGTGTACAGAATGACGAAACTGTGTATTTGTTTTGATGGTGACAGACGACTTCCACAATGTTTCCTACTTACTTGTGAATTCACTTCAGCAGAAATACCACTACACTTGTGCAAGACTTCGCCATCTGTACTGGTCGGTGGTATTTTGACGACAATACGTCTTCAAATTTACTTTCATACGAGAAGGCACTACAGGAAATATGCTGATAGGAAAATCGGAGAATTCAGATTGAAATTGCAGCTGCGAATCGTAGTCTACATCACAAATACCAGTACACTTATTACACTAAATAGACAAAGGGCGAAAAAATTATTAATTTTTTTAAAAAATTATTATTATTATTAGAGGCAGGATGGGACTGGGGACAAGGAACGGGAAGGAATTCGGCCATGGCCTTTTTGAAGGAAGCATCCCGGCATTCGCCCGGAGTAATTTGGGGAAACCATGGAAAACCCAAATCTGGATGCCCGGACGTGGATTCGAACCCGCGTCGTCCCGAATGCGAGGCCAGAACGTTAACAGTTCACCCACCATTCTCAGTGATTAGGTTTCGTTGGCCGGTAGTATTTTGAGGAGAATGCGTCTTCAAATTTACTTTCATACGGGAAGGCAATACGGGAAATCCGCTGATATCAAAACTATAGAAATCAGATCGAGATTGCAGCTACGAATATAGTCTACATCCCAAATATCTGCATAATTATTACACTCAATAGGGCAAACAAAAAATTGTTTCCTTTATTTGGGACCACTGCCAGCAAATGTGACATTCCATCTTTAGGATTAGTTTCTCCGCTTCTGGAAATTTTGCGCAGTATTATTACTAAGGGGGCGTCCATTAATTACGTGAGGTGAGGTGAGGTAGGGGGGGGGGGGGGGAGTGTCCGGAGAAATCTCACCAAGGGGGAGGGGGGAAATCTCATGTGAAGTTTTGGACATTTTTGTTGGACTGTAGAGCTAAAAAAAAAAAAAAAAAAGTATTCAAATGAGGCAAAAGTCGATTTTAGGGGGGTATTTCGTCGATAAGTGAGGGTGTAACCGGCTTTGGAAGGGCGAGACCTAAAAAAAATAAAGGTCTCAAAAAGTTGCGAGATCTCACCAGAAAAAGGGGGGGGGCTAATTCTGGTAAACTACTGGCAGCTATTATGCTCGATGTTTCTCCCATCAACAGGTTATCATGTTTTTACGTGATAGCAGGTGGTAGAATTCTCAGTTCGCGTGATAAATTCTTTTTGCTGCTATTCTTTGGGAAACTATACCACTGACTTTTAGCGGTCTGGTAGCTCAGTGGTTAAAGCGCTTTCTATCGAAGAGTTCGTTGTTCGAGTCCCGGTAGAAGCATGAATTTTGAAGAATTGTGTTGGATCATATGAGCTATGCCAGGACGCTCCGTTGTTCCGATTCTACGTTAAACTGTAGGCCCCAGAGGAAAGGAACTGGTCATGCTACCTCTGACACAATGGCTCTGTATGCCTCCGTCGGGAGGATCCAACCAACCTTCGGGTTGTGGACTAAGTTAGTTTTTTTTTACCACTGATTTATTGAATGTAATGCAGTTATTCAAGTTCTGCAGGATTAGAAACACAATCCGCCAGTGTGGCTTAGTGCTCTGAGGCGCCGCACACTGGATCGTGGAGGTACAACGAGCCCGGGCACGAGCCAACACACCCGCGTACCAGCTGTTGTTGAATTATTATTAGTCTTCTGGTGTCGGATCGTCTGTTTGTGTAGCTATCGGACTTCGTATTTCTTTTTAGATTATCAGTCACCAGGGATACATGTCTCGTTTAAACTCGTTCAGTCTTTAATTTTCAAACTTATTAACTTAATTTATCATATCTGAATCTTAATAAACATTATATGACTTCTTGCGATTTATTAAAGCATTATTCGATAGATAAAGATCCAAAGATACCTGTTCCTTTGCTCGCAGTAACAGTTTTTCATCAACTAAAACGCACACGCTTATTATTCGCTCGCTCTCTGTTTGTTACTGCCGTCGTTACCATGACTACTAATTTCTTCCAGAGTAACCTTAAGCCTTTTGTAACTTCTCCATGAACCTCGTTATGCCACACTGTCCTAGCTGCGATTTTTAGGTTGCTTCCCGCGGCCATCAAGGAGAAATTGGGGGGTATCCCCAATCTCCGACTCATAACCTACACATTTCACAAACAAAAAATACAATTAATAAAGCTAACTTAGTCCATAGCCCGACGGTTGGTTGTATCTTCTCGAAGGAGGAAAATTAAGCTATGTTGTCAGAAGTAGAACACCCAGTGCCCTCTCCTCTGGGATATAGATTTTAGCGTGGAATCTGAACCCTGAACGTTTTCGCGTAGCTCATATGATGAAACACATCTCCCTAAATATCCTCGCCCCACCGCGATTTGAACCTGGGACCGGACCACGAATTTGTGAATGCAAGTGCTTTAACCACTGAGCTACCAGACAGCTCAAAACTCACACTAAACATTGTTACACATTTTGCAGACAGATGGCAACACTTGACATGCTGTATTAATACACAATACGACCTGGCGTCAGCATGGACATGAGGCCGTAACAAACGAAAGATCTAAATTTGATCACGCCGAACGTGAGTAAAACTATAGTAATCTGGTGATATGCCATATTTCCGCAGTTGTTGAGCAATAATTTTATAAATAATTCCGTCAAAACAACTGTTTTGGTGAAATTAGTTTTTATTTGATTCCCCAGACGCGTTTCGCCCTTGTGGTGAGGGCATCTTCAGTGAAGATATAGTGGTGTGCAAATCAACAGAATATATTCACTACAACAACAAGTGCAGCATAAAAAACAACTAGTGATATAATGCTCATATGGAACGGCAATGAATATTGATTTGAAAGTGTGTGCTGTTCCAGACCGGCATATGAGGAATACCACTATATCTCCACTGAAGATGCCCTACACCTCAAGGGCGAAACGCGTTTGGGGAATCAAATAAAAACGAAATTCACCAAAACAGTTGTTTTTGACGGAATTATATATATATAAAGATGAATGTGTGTTTCTTTGTTTGTTTGTTCCTCATAAACTTTGAAACTATGAAACTTTGCATACTTATCCTTTGAAACAAGGAGAAAAATACCGTCTACATTTGGTTGAAAAATTATCTGTATAAATAATACATGTTGTCTCATAATGTTTCTGACACCAGTTTATTTTGCCTTCTTTTTTTGACATGCCTTGCAGTCGTAAACTGGCCTAAGTTGTAGCTCTAGCAGAGCATGAGCAGCTAAAGTTATTAGAACCCAAGAATCGGACGCTCACGCTGAAGAAAGAAGAAACGTCCAAGCTGAAATAAAGCTGCCCTTAGTTAACACCTCTCCCCCCTCCCCCTTTCCTTCCACATCCCCTCACCTTCGTTTGTTTTTCTGTTTTTAAATATATTGGAAATTAATTCTCTTCAAGAGACAGGTTCGACGGTAGAATGATATAGTGATGGCTTTCCTGTCGTATTATGCCGACTCGGTGTTGTTTGAGACCAATCCTTCGTTATCAACAACTTTCTATATTCAATTCAGGCAAAGAAATTCTTAATCCACGCGTACGAAGTCGCGGGTATCAGCTATTTATTTATAAAATTATAGTTAGTAAAACTCAACGAATGCAGCCGACCCCTAAAGTTAGTGAGGAAGAAGAAGACAGATTTTCGCTCAACAGTGTTCATTTCGTTACTGTAACAGTCTGACCCTCTCTCTTCGGCTTCATCTCGTAACTTGCTGCTGACTCTCGCGCACTTTACCACTCTGCGAATCTAACTTCCGCTAGCCAGCATTCCACTGCTGGCTTCGAGTTGCAAGCCGTACTGTTGCCAACTTACTCTCCAACTGCAGCTGTCTGACAAGCAGCTCGCGGTCGCCATGTATATATCATCCGCCAAATTTTCCAGAATGGCCTGGAAGCCGGATCGATTCCCCTATTTAATCCTTACTATTTTGTATTGCAGAAGGAATCTTGAGCACATATCTGCTGCATAAACAAATGCTTTACCCTGCAGGCGATTTCAGTCCCCGATTCCAGCGTTTAAATAATGTAGCAGATTTTCCAATAGAAAAAATTCAGTGTCTGTATGAGAGTTGAAACCCGTACGACGATAAACAAACAAACAAACAAACAGTTGCATTAGTGTTATATTTTAACAACCAATTAACAAAGTAACTGCGGGAACAAATTGGAAACTATTCTGGAATTGTTCGTTACAATTATGGCAAAGTATTGGCATTACTAATTAGGACAGCAGGTTATAATATTCACGGTTATAAACTTCTGTTTAACTTAATTACAGGTTAGTTTGGTCACCGCGTGATTTATGCTTTCACAAAAGTATCCACTTAATTTTTTTGGCTTGACAAGATTCCATCGTAAATGAGAACTCGGTGTTTAATATATTATTAACTTGATGAAAGTCACGTTTTATCAGGTTTCACTTTACGAAGCTACTTCGAGAACAAAGTAAAAGTGTTGATTTCAATCTAAATGTAGGAACAAAACAGAGAATAAACCTGGTTTTATATAGAGTAAACTGCCACAGAGTAGCGAGCTCGCACATCTCGAAATGAGCTTTACAAAAATGAGCTCTGCAGATTAATATCGCAGCGCACAGAACGCGAGCGGTCATTCAGAATGGAATATTCCAGAAAACAACAGAGAACGTCAGCCAGTTGGAGAAAAGCTGGGAGTCTCGTGAAACAGATTTTTTTTCTTCTGTTTCCTCTATCTCTATAGCGGATAAGATTTAACAACCAGTGACGAATGTTGTTGATTTACAGTACGAAATTTTAATATTTAATTGTTTAAAAGTCTAAAATAAGAAGAAACTCGTAATATTTATTAGTAGAAATGTTCATTCACAAGGAATAAATACTTATTATTTATTTTGTTATATGAAATTGGATCCTATCAGATAATACAAAGCCATGATTCTCTTTCTGAGTTCCCATGCAGCTCTCATTTTTTTCGCCGCAGATTCTCTTGCTTTCTTCAGTCCACTTCCTCCTAGGGGACGAAGTGAAATAGATACTTACTTATTAATTAAAACAACTTTCCTTTTCGAGTGTTTTAATAAATTAGAACTATGGCACCTACATGTCAACGTTGCAGACAATCAACGTAATACTATTTTTCCCCGACAAACCCCCATAATTTATTTAGGCATCAGGTAATAGTGATACGCAATTCCTATGTTCGCGGGGCTTGATATATTCAACTACTTTTCATCTTCCTTACTTGTTCCCTGATTCCATCTTAATTTCATCTTTTATCGAAAATCCCGGCGTGTTTTAAAATAGTAACACTCTTTTGATATTATGTATAAGCCACATACACTAACTGTTTTACCGTCTGAAAACACAGGTATGGTGCTGACGAATATGCAGGAGATTTGTGATCTTATTGGTCGAGTTTTGTGAGTTAATGTCTCGCCTTTTCTTCAGATAAAATTTAATTTATTTTTCAATGTAGTATCACCTTTAGTCGTCATTTTATAAGTTTCAGGGAAGCAAGTGTCTCTCTTATTACTAACAATAAGAACTTAAGTGAGTAAAAAGGTATGAGACCAGATAAGCACGCAGATTCCTGTAATTTTAAATCCGTGTTAACGTTTCCCAATTGTGAAATTTGTAGAAGGATAGGGTTAAATTTTGAGGATACTGAAAATTGTTAGTAACAGCAGATGAGATGAAATATAAATCTTACAGAAATGTTGTATATGTTCTTTGGCGAGGATTGGTTTGAACTTCATTACACCAAGCAACTTCTAGGTAAGCGCAAAAACTTACTGATCAATTTGCAAACGTTAAAGCGATATGTATTTAAAGAAAAGGTTTTCTGAATTACTTATCATTTTGTTATATATGTCGCACAATAGCACAGAAATCTACGAGAAAGTAATTATGCAATTTGAAATCACTAAACTAGAAAACTAAGATAACAGCTTCTGTAGGAATGGATCCCAAAGAGCAAAAATAGTTTTGTTAATGAACGGGTGGTCTAAGTTAGCCCTTTTAGAAAAAAAGTTGAATCGTTTCGAAAGTTATGTGGAACAATAGGTTTCTCAACGACAAAAGGAGAAAAGACGTCACATTAAAGCTTTGTAAGTTCCAAACTTAGCGCTTGAAAGTTAATGAGTGGCTGTCAATAAATCGACATACAACAGAATGCAACCTGCGGAAATGAGATTCTTTAGGTTTTTTAAAGAATGTTGTAACCTACCTATCACAGACTTACCACGTAATAAAAAAATCGGCAAAGCTTTCCTGAAAGAAACGACCCGTTTATATGCAACTATGAAAACGTTTACTTTAATGACCGTGTTTTAGCCAAGCTATTATTAGCTTAATTTTACCTTAATATGGCTTGGTAATCGTATCCAGCCAGAACTGGAACATCTTAACGTCCTCTTTTGACAAATAACCTAATATGATATTTCTAACGTCAAAATTCCTCGCTTGTTGCTTTTATATTATCTGAAAGAAAATGTTTGTACTACCTTGTCTTGCCGTTTTTATTCAAATACTAGTGGATTACGTTATCATTAATAACTCTGCAAGTTGAACAAAACACTATTTTTATTTCATCACTTTTCATACCGCATCACAACTAATTACTAGTTTCACCCATGCTCAGCTTATTTGTAATCAAACTTTATATAATTCAATCGACTTTTTTCCTCACAGTCCAACTAATTCATGATTTGCGCAGCTTCTTCCAGACTGCATCCGTTATTTTCATGTTATCATTGCTTTTTTGTCATCTGTCATCTTCACTCTTGTCTTTTTATTTTGTTTCGGCTCCAAGGCCACCGGCTACTCTTAACCTTCAGAGATACTCATAAAATAACATTTACAATTCATAAAACAGCTAAACAAATACAATATTTTATATTTATAATAATAATTAATATATTGGTGTGACATATGTCTGCCACAGTGTATAATAAGTAACATGGATTATTGAGATGAGAGAAGTACTGAAAATATGCAGTGTTAATATAAAAGTTAACTCAAACTAGAATGAAATGATCAGAACACGTAGACACAGTGAACGAGGAGATGTTGATAAAAAAAGATGGGATATATACGCCGAGGGGTAAAAGAAGATGAGGAAGACTGAAGAAAATGTGGGCCCCATAACAAACCAATGAGTCTGGTACAGCACCTATTATCCTGATACCAATCAACTGAAACATCGCTTAACCGAAACCTTTGTGAGATTTAGCGGAAACAAGTGTTTGCTCTCAAGGAAAGTAAAATTTTGGACTTTTTCTCAACTACAGTGTAGGTCACCATTTATGGCAGTTATCAAACAAAGCTAGTGCTTTAAGTTTTGTGTTATCTTATTTGTATGACATGTGCTACACAATATGGTACAGAACTACAGCACATATACTGTATAAAATTTTGTGTGTTTTTAAATTAATTTATTGATACATTAAATGGTTGAAGTGTTATAATATATTATACATTACAGATCCTGGAGGTCAACTGGCCAAATTAATGGGCTGACGTTCACAAAATTTGTTGTGTAGAAGAAGCCCACCTAGATAGGCTCCGAAGTGGTTTTTCTAATTCTCTGTTTTTTTTTTCACATCCCATAGGGTGATTTTGAGGGCGGATAAGTAATCATCTAGGTCCTTGGGTTTTTTGCTTACAATATTGTACTAAACGTGTTCTCATACCCAGACCAAAGAGTTACGTTTTTCTGGTGGTCCAGTCTGTTAGAAAGTTGCACGCAACCTCAATTGAAGAAATTTGTAATAGTTGCCGTCGCATACTTCTTCCAGGTCCAGATGCGTGCAGCCTTTCCACAAGTAAAACGATGCATTAATGTGTCAGTATTCCCACACGTATCACGTCTGTCTGTTGATTTTAAACGGATTCGAAATAATCTCAAAATAATACGTGTTTAACACGTATCACTATTTCTTGATTTCACATCTCATCTATGACAGTGATGTATATTTGTTCGTTAATGATCTGTTATCCGAAAAATCAGTTATCCGAACACATTATTAAGGTCCTTCGGTGGTTTAATTACTGATTTATTAATTAAAAAGTCCACCAAAACAGGTTATGTTTGAAGATGTTTGTTTTATTGTGATCAAAACAGGTCAGCGATATTCACAAGCATAGATACAATACAGATATGCACTTCTGAATAGTCGCAAAGATAATCTCTGTGAACTCAAATGAATGAAACTCTCTGTAACACTGAATGATGTCAACTAACTAACTAACTGCTCTGTCCAGCCGATCTGTTTATATAGTCTCTATCGAAATTACGAGAATTCTTCAAAGGCATCCGCCCGATATTTCTCGATCATTAACAATCACTCAAACAATCAAACATATTAAAAACAATCGGAATTGATACAAAATTAATTAATAACATTACAAATTGATCAGAAATGGTAATTAGAGATACTTAAATACAAAATTATTTACAGAAATCCTTTCAAATTGTAGAAAATTGTCCTGTAGACATCGTAACTTACAGTAATACATGGAATTACAAACATTTAAGACATTCTCTTGCATCATTCGGTTCTTAAACATATTAAATGGACTTTAAATAATTTTTTTACATGAAAAAAGTCTATATACACTGATTTACAAGAAATTACAAAACAAACATCCCAGATCATATTCAAGCAAACTTTAGCTCACTACAAATACTTCATACAATACAATGCTATTCAAAATTCAGGTATGAGGGCTGTTACAACATCCTATTGGTTCGGATAATCGATGCTCTACTGTAAAACCGGAAATCAAGAAGGAATATTTTATTACGATTTTATGAAATCTGATGCATGATATTTTGCAATAGAATCCCACTTTGTGTTCGGAAGGAGTATGAATATTAGCGATCGGCCTTTTCCTGTTAGGATCGGGTCGCGTTTGCTGACCCTGAACGAGTGACATTGACCGTGCGCAGTTATTTTAGCGGGCGACCCCAAACTGCGTAGCAAAGAGGCCAGGAGGCACCGCGGGGTTGTAACCTCACACTTGCCTTCACACACCGAACTACCGTACTTAACTGAATTCTGACAAAAGACGATGCTAACTACTTACCTTCTTCAGAAAGCTGTGCTAGTGCTTGCTTCGTGTTTATGGTACACACCCCCTAAAATCTCTGTTACCCTGTTCGCTGCCCCCCAGCTTCAGGGGGCACGCTGAGTAAATGACTTCTGTTAGAGGTTGAAGGCACGCGACTGCTTTTTTCTTATAAAAATAGTTTAATAATGTCTCTGTCTTTCAGCTCTTATCACTCCCTAAAAATTTCCGCCACAGTCATATCAGTACTTGATTTGTGACCTTAAACTTCTGAAGCACTTCAGTTAGATGAATTTTGTCAAAAGGAAACCCTTCACTGGTTCATTTATGTTATTATCAAGCGCTACAATTTCTGCCACAGTCATTTCAGTTTCCATATTGTGCTACTGAACTTCTATGGTATTCTAGTTAACTGAATTTTGTGAGGGTTTATAAATTCCTTTTCATTTAGGAAAAAGGAAATTTAGCAGTTTATTTGTGTTAAATTTCTTGATGTGCCCTGAAATTTATGTTACAGTCAAATCGGTCACTGATTTTTCACCCAAATGTCTGGTACGCTTCAGTTAATTGACTGTTGTGAAAAGTGAAAGGTTTAGGAATGCATCTTCTTTTATTTAAATAAAACGACAACAACAAAACCACAGAAGACAACATTTTAGTAAATTCTTTGTGATTACGTTCTTATCACAGTGTACAATTTCTGTAACAGTTATTACAGTCGTAGTAATGGGCTTCATCTAGGTTCCATTTACTTTGCTGAATAGGATGTTGGTAAAAATGATCTTATTAGGGAAAGATGATTATTGATTTGTCCGTGAAATGTGATAAGTCGTAATATTTCCTACTCTTGCGCAATATTTGGAAATACTTCCACAGATTACTGCGTCACAATCTATACATAGATTAATTACTTCCGTGAGGGCAGTCAACGGAAATTATTACCCAGCAAAATATCATTATTTATTTAAGCAGGTTTAAGCAGCCGATATCACTGCTTTTCGCATACCATGCGCCATGTCTATTTGCTTTTCCACAAATTTTCTTCTTATTCTTTCCTTTGTAAATCTCTATTAAAATGATTTTTCCATTTTTCTTCATGTCTTCGTTTCTTTCGTCTTTCCACTGTATTATTTTTCCCGTGACATATATCTAACATGGCCACACCGTATAAGCCAGTTGGACTCTATTTCCTCAAGCATTGTTCTATTTACATTCACTCATATATATATTTCCTGATTTCGTATTATATCTTCTTATCTGAATACCTTTGTGCTTGTTCATTCGAATCAAGCATAAATGGACTACATGTAAACTAGGGAGGCTCTTGTTTTTTAACTTTCGAAAAGAAATGCTCCCATCCCCATATCTTTTTGCAATTAACAACAAAACATCTATGAAAATTTTAGCTCATTTGCGTAACAATAAGGATACCCTCATATACCGAGAATTTTTTAAGTTTAGTTACGGTTGGAAATCATAACTGTTGATAAAAAATATTTTATCTTATAAATTTCTCTTATATTTAAAAATTCTTCAAAATTATCGTTGTAAGGATATGTGACAGTAAATAGAATGGAGAAGGGTTCTTGCAAAGCTAGTTGCGGAGTGCAGTTAAAGAGCAAAGAGGTATTTCTCGCCATCAGCCACGTTTGTAGATAAAGGTTATTTATTTCTTCCGAAACTGTGGCTCTATCCGTATTAGAAAACTCTGTTCCAACGGAGGTTAGGGCAAATATGACTCAAGTTACATTGAATACAGAAAAATATGATGAATAGAAAGAGGAAATAAATAAATGAAGAGATACATTATAAATAAAAATGATTTTTCTTCCTTTACAAATATCGATTTTTCTTCTTTTGTAATTTCCATTACAGAAACTTTCTTTACCACATTTTCTCTCGGCGTCGATTTTTTTGAAAGACCCGTCAACACTGAATGAAGATTCTGATTACCAATGTGGACTTGAGAAAAATGAGGTAATAATTGTTGTGAATGACGTTGCAGAAAAGCGTTTCAAAATCATTCAAAATTATGACAACATTCTCACAAACGATAATACTGAGAAATAATTTCTCTTATAGATCGTTACAGAGAATTTTAAAAAGTATCCAACTGTCACAAAATTCGTTCTTACTAAAAATAATGTGCAATATTATATATAATTGGAAATAATGTCGCAATTAAAAATGTGTTTATCTAGAGGAAATTGCTTGATTCCCTGAAAAAATCCTAACAATTTTAAGAATTTTTCAAATTATCTTTTGATAAATTTGATTCAGAACATTCTTAAACTATGGTAGGGTTTGGTTAGATCTGATCACATCAAATGCTGTATTAACAAAATACAAAATGGTCGTAACGTCGTTACTGCTTATACTACGTTCAACTTTTATTTTATTTTATTTTTTTAAAAAGAAACGGCTTGGGCAGGATTTGAGGATGGAAGCAACAAAATTTTAACTTTTGGAAAATTACCTATTGCCAAAAGACACCCTAGTGTAAACCGTTGATCATATTTTTGGTATTCTCACGCGCCTAAAAGACTTTCCAACTGGAATGCAGGTTCAGGTAAAACTGACCTTCGTCCATTGTCTGTGAATGGTAATTCTTAATTGTCATGACAAATTCCAAAATGGCAGAAAATGGCATCGTTTCTATTTAAAAAGGATTTTCATTACTTTTTTCAGTTTTCGGAGAACTTTGCGTGCAATCTAGGGAGATCCGCTCAGAACATTGACAGTAATTAAATTGGAATGTTTTTAGGGACAAGAAAAGAGAGTCATAACCGTGTGGCATGAACTGGTCTATTTCTTGAGTTGATGGTTGTTGGACATCTTAACGTCAATTTAAACCAAAAAAAATATTGCACAGAGTCCAAAAGTGGCAAAATGGGTTTTTAAGGGCCAAAAGTAATCGTGTCCTGTTGATCTGTAACTGACCCTAAGTGTTCATTCTGCAAAGTTTGAAAAAGTTCTGCTGAGTTTAAAGGTACTTAGAACTATTAAGCAGGTACAGAGATGTAGTGGAAGATTTCTATGGATTACATTCGACTAAAATGTGAAACTTTTTTAAAAGTACGGAAACGATCTATTCAGAATGTTTCTCTTCTGTATTAAGAAATACTCACCCTTTCAGTTTAGGACATTTCCACAATTATTATCATGTAGAAAGGTTTAGTCTATCCCTACTAATATTCAACTTGTTTGTAGAAGGAGCAATAAAGGAAGTAAACATTTTTTTGTTTTTTTTGTTTTTTGTTTTTTTTTAATGTGGCATAAGTGTTCAAGGAGAAAAAAATCAGTGTGCTCCGATGCTGATGACATTATCCTGTTAGCAGAACACAATGAAGATATTGAGAAGTTGCGGAATGGAATGAACAAAATGTTGAAGGAAAATTTTGGACTAAATGTAAACCAAAGCAAGAAAGAAGTAGAAATGAAATGTAGCAGAAATGATAGCAATAGTGATAGATTAAATATAAAAATAGAATGGGATGCAATAGGAGAAGTAAGTGATTTCTGTTACTTAGGAAGTAAAATGGATGGTCGAAGCAAGAACTGTGATAAAAGTAAAATAGCATTAGCGAAAAGAGCCTTCTTGAGAAAGAGAAATCTTTTAGTTTCAGCACTGATCTGGGACATTGAAAAAAAAACTTCTTTAAACTCTTATGTGTGGAGCACAGCACTTTATGGTAGCTAAGTATGGACTTTAAGAATATCAGAAAGAGGGAAAATTAACATGTTTGAAATGTGGTGCTATAATAGACAGATGCTGAAAATTAAGTGGACAGATAGGGTACGAAATCAACGTGATTTGGAAATGATTGGTGAGGAAAAAAGTTTGTGGAATACGCTTACAGGAAGAAGTGACAGGATGGCGGGTCACGTTTTAAAACACGCGGTATTGATTAATTTGTTAGAGGATGGAATAGTCGAAGGTAAGAACCGTAGAGGTAGACAAATATTAGAGTATATTAAGCAGGTACCTGAGGACGTAGCTTGTGTTGAGATGAAGAGGTTGGCGCAAAATAGGACGAGGTGGAGGATTGCATCAGACCAAGCGAGTGACTGATGACATAGGAAAAAATAAGGAAAAAAGCCACACCGTTAAGCGATTTAGTTAAGAGCAGTGAAGTAACAAGCAAAATTGAAATTATGATAATGTTCAAACCAACTACAGCACATGAAGATGATAAAAGATCACAGAAAACTGATTGTCCTACAATGATTGTTTGAGCAGTCTCAGGCAACCCCTGATAGATATGCAGCACGCAACTCTTACTACTATACCTTTAGACAAGACTAGAGCTATACTGTAGTTCGAGGCAATAACCTTTTCGTATTGCCACTGTTTACGCTTGTATTAGTTTAGGCCGACGTGTTGTCGTTAAGATCAGAGGCACTTGAGAACCTTGCTAGCGGATTACGTACGTTTTCTGGCTAAGCGTATTACCCGTAAAATATCTCGTGCTCTCCAACAGGGTGTTAAGTTAAAATCAGTTAATTCGTTTAAGTAGCATATCCTGATTTAATGTTGTTCTCTGCTGTTAACGAATTATATTTATATCCACACTTTTTATTAATTTCAGCAATTTGTTTCGATTTTACACCTCGTCGACGTCGGTGTCATTAGAGGCGGGAAAGTACTGGAGCAAAGAATGGGAAGGAATTCGGCCATGGACTTTTGAAATAACCCTCACGGCATTCATGTGGAGTGATCTGGGTAAACCATGTAAAATACAAACCTGGATGGCTGGACGGGGTTTCGAACCCACGTTCTTCCGAATGCGAGGCTAAAGCATTACCGCTCTCCCATTCATTTCAGCACGTACATGCGACATCATATATGGGGTCTGCCAAAAGAGTTAGCAAATTTTTCAGATTACGCAGCAAGATGTAATTGAATCTGGTACTGTTCGCAACTTTCTCTAGCGGCAAATCTTCTGTACTGCCATAAGCAGCTATTTTCTGCCTCACTTCGTTTTATCTTTCATATACCTGAGAGAGCTTTTGTTCATTGTGCTCGAAGATTTATTTCTAACACTAGCGACTACCTGTTCTGTACGGAATTCTTTGTAGAGTTAGGCTTATTATTTTGGTTAGAACCATCACTGGATTGTGGAAAGAAACAAAATCTGAAACATCTGCAGGTTAAGGGACACGTCCAGGCAGCAAAAAAATATTTAGAAATGTCTGCCAAGTTTTGTGGAATGTAAACATAATCCCAGATACTATATAATATCTTTTTTAAAATAATTTGATCTCATCTTTGGTTACTAATTTCTGCTAGAAATGAGGTTTTTTCGATATTGCTTTGAAGCAATGAAATCTTGAAGAAAAAATGTGACAGGATAATTGGGTAGTTTTTAGGACTTTGGGGTTATCAGTGTATTACGTCACACAAATTTAATGGTTTTTTTGACTGCCCCATCTTTTTCACACTATGTCTCTTCATGTAACAATTTCTGGAATACTTTCCACCCTCCTTACCCCCATTGTAAGAGCACAGATTTTGTAATTTTAAAAATAAATTTTTATTAAAACAGCACTTTCAACGTGACTTCACGAAGTTTTCACTCCCACCATACCCCTCCCTCTTTGTCAGGCCATTTCACATTTTTGCAGCCCCCTCCACTTTGCCGTTAACGTGTGACATACTAGTTTATAGACGGCCCTTTTACGATTAGTCAATGGTACGGTCTTTAAAGCTGGGAGTGGATTAGGGAAAATGAATCGAAAGTAATTCGGCAATGCTCTTTCAAAGAAATCATGCCGGCATTGCTCTGAAGTGATTTCTGGAAAGCTTGAAAAACCAAAATTTGGATGTCCAGACCAGGGCTCAAACCCGCGCCCTCCTAATCGTCAATCGCTCATTCAACGCGCTCCGTAGTTGCTTGGCTACATTAGGCCTACTTGATGCTACATGGTGACTATGTTCGCGTCCTAATATTATCACTGATAAGAAACCTTTTGCAAAGACCTTGACTCCACAAGCTCCTCCACCTTATTAATCTATGTTTTAATATCAGTATTTCTTTTCACTGCGGAAATGATGGGTCTCAAGACCTCAGTATGGATGTTTTGACTGTGAACGTAGCTAGAAGCTCCTGGGTAAACACGAACTTCTCAGTTACACTTACTTGCGTGAGAAACAGCTGATGTAATTAATTTTTCACGTAACGTTCAAGAGTTCCTAAACAAAAATTTTTTTCTGGTACCCTACTTACCCGAACTCTTGATGTGGTTCCTTGAAATTTTTTTGTTTTTAACGCTGTATATCAAGTTGAGAACGCAGTGATTGAGGGGCGACCAAATATTAAACAGACGTTTGTAATAAGTGTTAGATAGCATTCAGTTTTTAATTCGTGAAGTGATTAAACCAGCAGTAGGTTTGCACAATTCACGATTACAGTTCAACAACTTCAAATACTCAAGTCGAGTTCTTCTGTGAAAGTCGGGCAGCAGTTTCTAATCTCATTCATACACATATTCCCAGAACAGGCAACAAGCCGCAGACAACTCGGCAAATTAAAGACCTTACTCACGAGGACACATAAAAGTTGCTGGCGAAATTAATGCAGCAACAAGAGTAAGTCTTCGAAATGCAGTCACTAAAGATGACTCACAATAAGCAATATCACTTCCATTTGAGTACCATGAATGTTGAAGATAATGCACGACGCTGTAATGGCTGAAATTTCTAAGATTATTTTGGAACGCTTTTGGACAACCTCAGATCATTCCATTATAACATCGGTTTCATACTATGTAATAGCCACAAATTTTTCTTGAAGAAGGAGTTTCATTATTTCCAAGTCAATGGACAAAATTAGTCCAATCAGTAATGGAGAACATGCAGAGAAACTGAGTATTCATTTTATTGTATATTAATCCGAGGAGAGCCTTTGAAGATGTATTTCTTTTTTAACGACCGTTCTGTTATCCCATTCTTAAGAGACACTCCTGAAGTATTGAAACTTAAGGCAAAATCTTGTATCGTAACAATGTAACTTTTACCATTTCAGTATTATTTCTTTCAACTAAACTCTTATCACCAACTTTTGGTGTTCAATTTTATTTAGTTATTAACTGATGTTTAAATTCATATAACAGATTGCAACATAAAAATAACAGGTGTGCAGGTGGTTTGTGTCGTGGAAACACAACGTTTCGATAGCTGACTCTGTTGCCTTCATCAGGTAGGTACTATTCGGGAATTTATCCCATAAATCCTCCACCACTCTTATTTTTGGAGTTCAGCTCTTATCGACGGGCTTCTAGGTGAACTGTAATATTTTCTTCTTCATAGCTCTCCTACTATCATGGGACTTAATACCCATGCCACTCGGGTACTGTCCAATTATACATATTACATTCTTCTTCCATCTTCTTCTCTTTAATTCTTCTTAGATCTTCTTGTATTCTTTTGTCCTATTTTCTTTCTTCAAGTTGCATCTTCTTTCTCCAACTTAATTATTCTTGTAACAGCACACCCTTCTTTCTTCTCCTCATCTTCTAGCACCATAAATTTTCTTTCTTCACCTAAATTTTTTCAAGTATCTCTTCTATTCTTCTCTCTTATATGCAGAAAATTTCAATTAGTTTGCTACCTCCAGTTTTATTCGTTCATCAAGTATCGCGTGACTCCGTTAATCAAGCCAGTTACAGTAGATTTGTTATTAACAAGAGCTACGCGATATGTGATGAAGACAACCAAACCAGCTGTAGAAACATTGTGTCTTCTCGTCACAATCCAGCTGGACGCTAGTTCTCTACTCATACTTAGAAATGCTTATTATTTTAACACACATTCAAATAATTTCTGTATTATTTGTAGAGTGTTCTGTGATTAATATGTTGTTTATATTGTTAACTCGCACCCTGTCGCGAGGTCATAATTTTAGTATTCTTGGGACGCAGTCATCGGCATGTTTAACCGTATGAGTAATATCATTGGTCAGTTCAAATTTCGCGGGAATTCTAACTGACGAGAAACCCTCCAGTTCTCATTCCATTCTGGATGAAAACTCGAGATCGGCCACAAACATGCTCAGTTTATATACAATCGGTCTTAAGAATACTGAACGTAATTTAGCTTTTCAGTTCTCCTTGTACTTGCTTTGCATTTTAGCAGTCGTCTCGTATTACCATAGACTGTGTGGTTAGATATATCTCTTATGTGTATACTGATGAAAAATTAATTTCGGTATTCAACCCGAAGTTTGGATAGATCCTCCAGAAGGAGGTATATTTAGCCTGGCATTGGAGGCAGGGTGCCCAGTTCTTTCCCTCCTGACCTAACCTAAACTCTTTACCCGGTAGGATTACCGGGTAATTAGGACCTCCATTTTAACGTGGAAACCGAAATACGGACGCTCTGTGGCGTATTACACATTACACAGCAAGCTGTGCTATAGGTGACTGTTGGGTTACGGAATTGCGAAAATCACCGCCCAGACAAGGATTTGAACCGGGGACCTTTCGATCTCCAGTCAGACGCCATAAACGCTGGCCACCAGGCCGCTGCAATATACAGATGACGATGAGTTAATTATACGTGTAAATCAAGTTAATTCCTCAGTTTTATCTTTGGTGACCAGATTCAAGTAGCTACCGAGTCCAGTGAGTCATCGGTAAAGCTCTGCCTGGCATTCCGGAGGAAGTGGGTTCAAACTTCAAATCCCCGGATTTCGGTTGTCCATGGTTTCCTGAAATCACTCCCGTCGTGTGATATAATGGTTCCTGCAAAAAGCGAAGATCGAATTGCTCCAGATCCTCTAATGACATCAAGGAGACGTGAAACCCTACGGGAAAAAACTTCAGGTAAAGGATTACAATTTTCATCGCCAGGTGACCGGACCACGAATCGGGAATACGGAAGGAGCTAAGTAAGTTGTAATGTACCATGTCTACTAGCGGGCCGATTAGAGCCAGCAAGAAACACGGAAAAGGAAGTAATTAAAGTAATTAGTACTCTGACAACGGCTCATCGTGATAGAACTCCTGTCTGAAAGTAGTCTGACAACCTCCAATAAACAGGAAGCAGGACAACCGAAACACTGTCTGCTACTGGGATTGAACCAGGCTATTGATTTTCCCCAATTCCAGGAACATAGTGCTAGACCAAACGGTCTGATATATCGTGTATTAACAGTACATCCAAACGCAAGCGTCTTTCTATAAAAGCCATTATATGCATAAAAAAAGAAGTTCGTGTGTCAGTATGTATAGGCGCAATAAGTGAAATTTCTACGTATTTTTCAGCGTATTTTTTTCTGTGAGGTGTTTGATGTTTCTAACGCCCTCGAGAGGACCAACGATGCTATCTTTGTCGCATTTGTACTATAAATAGAAATTTCTGTCCGAGTTATTCTCGCAAACAAACGAAAAAAAAAAGATAGTAAATCCTTAAGTACGCATGCGTAGAACATTAAGTGCGCATGCGCACTTAATGTTTTATGCATGGCACTGAACGCGTAACTCGTAACCTTAACAATTTTCTTCCTACCACACCCAAAGAAGTTTATCTACTTCCGTGCGTTGGGGTTCTCATAACCAGAATGTGCATTGCATTTAAATTAACTAAAAAAAGTTATTTTGTATATTATAATAGGATTCATCAATTTTTTTGGCGAATTTTATATATAATTTCTTTTTTGTTTAAAAAAAATTGAAGAAACAATTGTTTTATATAAACTTATTCACTTAAGCTACTATGAACATCCTTCTCAAAAGAGCTCCCTTCCCACAAAGGTAGTATTTTGATAGTTGGAGAGGATCTGACATAACTGACAGTAAATTAGTAGGAAACGATATATTACTTACTAATAGTATGAGATATATGAAAAATTTTAAACACACTGCGTTCACTAAATGTAAGGAGTATGTGGCGTCTACATTAGTTAGTAGTCATCATTTATGTGTCGTTGTTAATGTTATGTAACCTCGTGAAAGTTTCAATAATGATCTTTTATTGTTGGATCTACTGATAATTCAAATTACGCAGAAGCAGATCAAACTGATGTATTAAATTTAAACAGTGTTATTATAAAGTTACTTTTGTATTTAAATCTCCAGAACGATTGCTGTAATTTTCCTGAAATCTTCAGGAGATTATACGAGGCGCGTCCAGAAAGTAATTTCCGTTTCAATTTATCTCCGCTGCAGCGCTGCGATTGCAGTTCCGCACATGCGCTGTAGACGATGTGTATCAAGGGGAAGAACGTGCGCCATTTGGAGATCGCTGTCAGTTACGTACGCTTTGTTGTGCTTGTTTGAAATGTCGGCGTTGATTGAAAATCCCGCCGCCTGTGAAATCAGGTCTGTGATTCGGTTTCTGAATGCGAGGAAAGTGAAACCAAGTGAAATTTATCGGCAAATTTGCGATGTTTACGGACCAAATGCGATGAGTGATTCGATGGTGAGAAGATGGGTCCGACAGTTTAATGGCGGGCGTAGTGATGTGCACGATGAAGAACGAAGTGGGCGTCCACCTTTGGTTACAGAAGAACTGGCAAGACTTTCATCTGTTCTTACATCTCAAGTCTTTCCTTGGCGCTCATCACTTCACCAATGACGACGAGCTGAAAGAAACTGTTTCCAACTGGTTGAAGACACAGGCGGCAGATTTCTATGAAGAAGGTATACAAAACCTGGTGCCACGCTATGACAAATGCCTGCAAAATTTCGGCAGTTATGTGGAAAAGTAGTTTAAGAGTTGTAGAATTTTGTGCAATAAAAATTTCTTCTGTATCTGTGTACAATTTCATTTTATTACCAAACGGAACTTACTTTCTCGACGCGCCTCGTATATCACTATAAATCATAAATTTAGGATCAGTGGTTTCTAGAATAAAGAGATGGAGATACTTATATTTAATTACCATGGAGCGCAATTTCCCTACACACACATTTTCCCCCTTTTTCGAACCCACCTACTTTTGACCTCTACAAATTTCAACTTTAAATTCTTCCAACTTTATGGTAAATAATTCATCATTTCTTTTGGTAACTTATTCAAATCCCTTACCCCCTTACGTTACCTTTCCTTAGTTTACCAGTGTTAATTTACGAAAAATTCGTATAAATCGTGGACTAAAAAAAAATCCAAACAGTCTCAGGGCTATTCTAATACCAGCATTAATTTGGTACCAATGAAAACAATTTCATTTAACCCTCCACTTAGTCCTCTACAATTATTTTCATCCCCCCCCCCCCCCCCGCCTCCCTTTTGAAGTTATAATCATATTTGTGATGGTAAAAACTAAAGAAATGTGGAAATTATATATTTCTTTCTCTAAAGTGACATGTGGACATGAGGACAAACGATGATTCCATAATAGATCCGTTTTTCATTCGGAAAAAATTGAAGTAGGTTTAGTTTTAGCAGTTCTGTGCGCTGATTACAGGTGCCGCTGTGCCATGGTATAAGAACAGAATTCACTAGAACGCGGAAGCTGTAGCCCGCATTACGCGTACATGATATACGAGCCATATCTCCTCCGCGCCGTTAAACGGGAATAAACGACAAATCCGCCAACGGTAAACAGAATACATTGTTGCAGGTCAGAAGTATAGCACGGATTTTATTATCGAGTTTACGGTTGCGGTTAGACTTGTCTATGCTGTTACGTGGAAGAGAGGTTCCTTCAAAGGAACTCCGTTCCCTTTGCGGACACGTATCCTGCTACCCGCATAAAATGTCCGACAAGTTGCTAGAGTCACTTCTCCAAGTAACATGCGCAAGAAAACAGTTACTTACAGGTGCGGTGCAGCATATGATGTGTGATGCTGTATGAAACTAACAATTAAATCATGTTATCAAGAACAAAAAGTTGTTCTACATATGACTAATATCCCCTTTAAAAATTTACGAGTACCCAGCGTTTTCTGGTGTGATAGGTATTGATTGTAGTTGTTCAGTGAGAAACAAATCTACCAAGTTTCATGGAAATCATCGTAGCTATTTCCGGAACGTAGCAAAACGTGTATTTCACGCCCACTCTCTACAGTTGGGAGATAAGTTGGTATTCGTTTACACACAAGGTACTTTTATTCACCCAATCAGAAACACGTGAAGCATGATACTTTTTTTTTTTTTGTATCTGCTTTACGTCTCTTTTTAACATCGAGGTCTTTACAGACGGGAAAGGATGGGGGGCAAGGATGGGGGCAAGGAATGGGAAGGAATTTGGCCATGGCCTTTTGAAGGAAGCATCCCGGCATTTGCCTGGAGTGATTTGGGGAAACCATGGAAAACCCAAATCTGGATGCCCGGACGGGGATTCGAACCACCGTCCTCCCGAATGCGAGGCGAGAACGCTAACCGTTACACCGCCCCGCTCGGTGCAAGATACATCAAAGTCGCCATAACTGTTTACGAAGTGTAGCATAACATCGGTTTTACGCCCAATCTACCAGAAGGGGAGCAAGTTGGTGTTGATTTACCAATTAATCGCCCAATGAGAGTTACGTGTACCAAGGATACCATCGTTCACCCCTACCCAATGAGCAGGTAAGTTTGGCATCAACTACAAATATAGTATTTTTAGTCGTAAAATGAGAAATATGTGTCCCAAATTTCATCTAAATTGCCCCAGCCGTTTCCGGAGCGTAAAAAGATATGCCACTCACCCTATAATACCATGGAGGGATTTTGGTTGTCCCTTGAGAAACACATGTAACAAGTATCATCAACATCGTGCAGCTATTTCCGGAACTTATCCACTTCCACCCTACCAGAAATGGGTAAGTTGGGGCTGATTTGCCTACACAGTATTTTTAGTCGCTTAGTGGAAAGAATAAGCACTAAATTTCATCCAAATCATTCCAGCTGTTTCCAGAATGTAACAAAGCGTTTACTTAGTCCCACCCTTCAGTAGGGATGTGGATTAGAGTTGATTTACCTCACAATATTTTCAGTCATCAAATGAGAAATATGTGTACCAAGTTTCATTTAATTCGCTGTATCCATTTCCTGAACTTAAGTTCGTAACAAAACGTTTTAGGAAGTTCGAGAGACACCAAGAAGATTTAAGCTCACCATAGTTTTAGTTTGAAACGTTGAATCATGTGAATCAAATTTCATACCAATCTGTCCAGTTTGTATATACCCAAATGCTTCAACCCCCCCTGCCCTCAAAGAAGTGAGTTGGATTAATTTGTCGCTACAGCCTTCCTTCCCAGAGGTCCTTCCACAGCAGGGATCCATGAAAAAATATTGATAAATAAATAAAACATAAAAATGTGTACCGATTTCCATCAAAATAGCTACAACTAATCGATTCTGAAACAAACATACATTCAAACGTTGACAATTAAACGTTCAACGACTTCACCAGCACAAAAATAGACGAGTGGGCGAATTTAAAATAAAGGGAGTTGCAATAAGAACGCAAGATTTGAATTTTAAGTAAAACATAGTTTTCTGAAACAAAGTATTGAAGTATTTATTGATTTATAACTTATACGTTTGGGAATTATGTATGGAACAACACATCCTGTAAATGGCCGCCATGGTTCATGAAAGGAACTTAAATGATTAAAAACATACTTAAAATAATTATGCGCTCTCTTGTAACGACGTCTGCGAGATGTCATTCTGGCTCGGGATAAACTTCAATCTCATCAAAACATTCGTAAACATCGCTTCTCGAAAATGAAAGCTCCTATCTTCTATATCTATGGACACTGAATGTAAAGATAACATCTACATAGAAAGAATGTAAATAAACAAAAGCCAAAACATAATTAATTGTTGATTTGAACAAGATGCATACTTTTATTTCAGGAATTTAGCAATTCATTTATTTTCGGTTGCTTAACTTAAAGCAATTGTTATTAAATAGTGTTCGAAACCTTGATTTTGTAATCACATCTCTGGCCGCTGGCAGGGCGCACGTCGTTTGCGATACAGACAAAAGTAGCCTTTTATTTGTATCAATGATCATTATTATGAGCGACAATGAGGTATTACCGAATGCGCATTGTCAGAATCTCCTGCAGTGTTTGTTAGTGGAAGTGTTATCTTGACCAGTTTCACGAGGAACTCTGATTGGGTGAAGGCTCCACAAAATATCCAGGTTGATCTTGTCTACATTACAATCTGGCGGTGATGGCAAGTTTCTGTTTGTTAGACTAATAGTAGTTACCAGCCATATGATAGAGGTTCAGACTAATTTTTGCTTTAAATCTTTTCTTATTATATAAACTGATTTTTTTAATTTTTTAAATCGTCAAGGAATATAATAAATTAAAAATTGTACAGAATTCCGATAGTGTTGTAATAGAGTGACATTTCATCCGTTCAAACTGCAGCAAAATGTAATTTCCTGTCTTCGTTTCTCGTTGTCATTCCGTTTGATTCTGCGTTTAAGTGTTAATTTGATTTAGTTATGTCTCCCAGCCAACACTGCTGATGGATTTTTTCTCATAAACCAGACACGCTTGTGTCCCAATCTCCGTTGACATAGCTTTCTGACTGTTTCAGCAACTAAAATCAGTTCTCAAAAGTCGTTGACTGATATCATTAAGATTCGTAAGATGAGCGTAGCATTTTAATAGGAACGTTTCTTGTCCCTTTTATAT
>CM061919.1:177072635-177203201 GCA_031002005.1 Vandiemenella viatica
TTACTTTTGCTGTTTAAAATGGCCCGTTATGAATTCTGGATTTAAACCAAAATTACGAACGATAGCCGCCTCGCTGCTGATTAGTACAAATCATTATCTTGATTAATTTTATTCAGTACTCAACTAAAAAATTCTCCAATAATTTTCCAACATTGATTATTTATTTATCTTCAGTATTGAATTTCTCACAAACTTAACAAATCTTAAATCATCGCCTTGCAAGTCAAACCTCTACTGCTAAAAAACATCCATGACAACCACCAGTCCACGATAAAACAAAACTTCCAATGCAGTCAGCGATATTAATTGTATAGCTCTTGGCATTACATGTTTGCCAACTTAAATATTCGACCATAGTATTTTTTACTATTACTTACATTAGTTATTTTACAATTAACTAGCCCTATGGTTGTTATCTCACATATGCCCCCCATTTCGGAGCAGTTAAATCATTATTTAACTAAATGATGATTTCAACAAACCGAAATGTTAAATAACAACCACAGTTACATTTTCAAAAACAACTAAATTACTAAACTAAATAAGTCTATCAAAATCTTTTCAAAGAAATAATGTTCAGATTTTACACTCATCGTATTTCAGGATCAGTTTTAGATATTCTTTGTATTCAATTAATAAAAATTATTAAAGTTAAAATTAGACTACCACTGAATTAGATCTCAATAAATACATCATGTTATTAAAAAAATGCCTCAATTCAACAAAAAAAATCGAACATGTATCGAAATATCTAATACCATACGTGGCCAAACAAGAAAAATGTGCTATGCGACCATCAGTTGTAATATTAGTATTCCTTCGCCCCATAAAGCTTTAAATCTACTATATTCCGCAATCCAGATCTCTTTTTTTTTTTTTTTTTGATACAGTGCAGACTAACAAATAAGCATTTGGATGAGGTTTATCCTTGACTATGAAAGGCTCCCAATATATATCAATTTATTTCTTAATTTGGGCATTGATCTCACACGATTTTTCATGCGTTTTAAACCCACACCAAATCACTGACATTGAATTAGGTCAACCGAATCCTCTGGCCATGACGTTTCTTTCTTCAGTCGTAGTATATTCCTTCCATCATAGTGTATATTTAATCCTTTCCTCTTCTTTTTTACTTTTCCCTTCAAAATTTCTTCATCTTCTTTAATATCTTCTCTTCGTATCACCAGGCACTTTTTGATTATTTTCACATTCCTCTGGTTTTTGACGACCACAGGCTCTCTGCTCTTGAAACTCTTCGTCATTTTTCTTCATAACTTTCGGTACACTCGCTTGCGCCTTCGCCTTTTAATACATTAAAAATTTCCCGCAATCAGATTATTGTCTTCGCATCTCTCTTCATCCTCTCTATGCCATTTCTTCATTTCTGCAGATCCCTGAATTTCGTCTTTTAAATTCTCTTTTTCTTTAGTATAAAAAATGTTTCATGTTTATCTCCACAGTTTCACAAACATTTTCCTGCAAAAAGTCTTTCATAATCTCATGCTGCGACCATTCAATCATTTCCTTTTTTCTAACATCAGGTGGATATTCTTTCTTTAAATAATTCCAAACTACTCGACGGCGGTCATCCTCGTTTGCGCTTCGCAACAATGTTTTAGTTTCTTTACTTTGATCCTTTTCGTCGAATACGAAACACGTAGGTGCGTCGGCATTAGGTTGTAAACCAGATATATTCATTTCTTTAAAACTACCAATTTCATTATTCCTTTTTATCCCAATTTGCGATAAATCCTCATTTCTATTATCATCATTATAACTCTTTATAAAAAATATTCTTACTCCGTTTTCTTCATTACTTTCATACTCATCTTCGCTGCTTCCATATTCGTATTCTTCATCATCCAACGGTAGCTGACTATCATTCTCTGCAAAATTCTCCTCTGTGAATTTATCTTTCAAAAATTCGCTTTTCGCTTCCGCCCTACCCGTTTCTTCTTCAACTTTTCTTTCACTAGGTTCTTCATCCCGCACATTGATTTCGGCCATCTCTTTAATCTCTTGGTTATTCCACCCACTTCGTTCATATGTGATTTGGTTTCACATCTATTATCACTAATTAGATGTAGACATTTCCACCATTCTAAGTATCTGGCCATGCTGTTTTGCCTGTTGCTCTGGATAGATTCCGCGCTTGCACTTTTATTTTTTTCATATAGTGTGGTCCTTTAACTTCACCACTCGCTCCCGTGCGGACCTTCACAGTCGCGGACTTGAGTTTTCCCCCCTCTTCCTTCCTTGATTTCGGTTTTATTTTTCGTTCTCACATACATCACTTGTTTTGGCGGTTGATGTGCTGCTTGTTCGTTCCCCCGATGTATAATTATTGTTATTATGCCAGTAGCCATTATTGCTCGCATTCTTGTTAAAATTACGCCCCTCTTCCCTTTCTTGCCTGTGCAATCCTTGTCCATATCCTCCACTTCCTTTCGGTGGCCAAAGATTTGCTCGCTCCCGGTATTGATAGTCCCTTGGCTTACCATATCTGTGATCAGATTCTCGATTCCTTTCAAAATTATTTTCATAACTTTCTTGGAATCGGTCGATTCTTTCCAGCATGTCCAAGAAATCTTCCATCTTATCCCATTGACTAACCACAAGTTTATCTTGAACTTGCCGCGGCAGCTTTTGTAGTAATATCTCCACTTGTTCTACTTCCCCTATCTTTTGGTCCAGGTGCCGCAATTCTTTCTCATCTCTTCGCAAAATTTCCTCATACTGCCGTCGCCTCTATAGTATCTCCTACAGTTGTAAAATCACTCCTTACCTTGCGCTGTTTTCTCTGAGACCAGTATCTATCTCGGAACATTTTTAGGAAATCGTCATAATTAGTACAACTCTCTGTAACTTCAAAACTCCATGAAAAAGCCTCATCTCTTAATTTGCTTTGTACATAGCGGATTTTATTTGTATCCGACCACTCTATTGGCAAGGTTTGGGAATATATCTTTACAAAATCGGCGGGGTGTACTTTTCCGCTTGGTTCAAACACAGTCTCTGGTAAAGTAATCTCACCATAACTTGGTATATGGCTCAACACGGTGTCTTGCCGCTTTTCCAGTCTTTCATTAATGTGACTCATATTCCCACACATTTGGCCTACTTCCGTCGACAAGACCAGTAATTTGTCTTCCTACATTATCAGCATGTTCCGCTACGCTATGTATTTTAATCTCACATTGCACTTGGCCTTCTAAAATTGTTTCCATCCTGCTTTCAATATCCTTCTGCTGTCCTTCTCCATTTTCTGACTTAGTGATCCTTCTATTCTTTCAGCGATAATTTTCTCTTTTCCTCTATACAGTGGCCTACCAAAACATTAACGTCTTGCTGTACATTTTTTTAACTTCAAAAATATCACTCTCAATCGTCTGTAATCTTTCTTCTGATTCCTTTTCCACCTTCTCAATTCTGTCTGACATCCTCCCCATCATCTCTTCTGCCCTCCTTTGACTACGTTCGATTTTTTCATTAAGTTCTCCTATGTATTGTTTCAATTCTTGCCTGAATTTCTCTTGATTTTTCTCAATTCTCTGAATAACTTTTTCTTGGCTCTGATTCATTTCTTGTTTCATTTCTCTGATAGCATTTATAGCAACCTTAGGTCTGTATTCCCTTCTCGAGCGTACTCAGGTTTGATTTGGTTTTGGCAAAAACTGCATGTCCTATTGAATTCTGCCCCCCATTAATTTCGTTTTCTCCATCAACCAATTCGTCATCCTCATCAATGTTGCTGAGATCATTGTTTGGAAATAACCGGTAACCCCATCTTTATACCCGTTATTAATAGGACTACTACTGAAATTATTTTGCACCGAATTACTATCTCCTCGGACACCCATTCGGTCTTCATATTTCCCATCAAAACTTAAGATTCCGGAACTTACCGTTTCCCCCTCTGACATGTTACTATTTGTTTCTCCCAACTCACTAACCAATTTTCCACACTTATTTTCCATAATAATTTGACATTTAAAATTTCATAATGCAATCAAACACAACGGTATTACTACTCTTAGCAGAAAGTCTTTAAACCGCAATCGATATTAAAAACTTACAACTCCAATCCACAACAATACAACGCTGTCCACATTCAACTCTGCAACACAATTTTTAGAAAGACACAGAAAAGTACCAATTAACTTACAATCTTTTATCGTAACTGCTGAAAAACATGTATATTACCACTGAAACAACAAAATTCTACGACCTCAGGGCTTGGAAACAAAGCCGACACATATATACGAAAATGCTTAAAATACTGATCTTTTGCTCTTTTAACTAATTTGGCTGTACATATAATAACAATTACTTAAAATCACAAATTTTACCCCTTTAATTACTTTTGTCACATGAAAAAAAAATTAACTTTGCAACTGTTCTTTACCAAAATGTAACTCAACTTGTAAGTTCAACTTTGATTCCACTTTCATAATAATTTACTAAGTGTTCAAAATTTAGTTAATATCCTTCCTGTTGGAATCTGATCGTTGACACTGCAGCCCCAAAAACAAAATGAAAACTGGAATTCTCTTACTTGATGCTCTTGCCCGTAGATCAGCTCTCTGCTGCTGCTCAAATGAAACCACTGCCTCAGAAGAAACTCCAGACGTTTAAGGTGTTATGTTAATCAGCTTAATTAACACCCATAATCCTGGTCCAGGGTTCGCCAATTGCGAGGTTAAGGCTTACTTTTGCTGTTTAAAATGGCCCGTTATGAATTCTGGATTTAAACCAAAATTACGAACGATAGCCGCCTCGCTGCTGATTAGTACAAATCATTATCTTGATTAATTTTATTCAGTACTCAACTAAAAAATTCTCCAATAATTTTCCAACATTGATTATTTATTTATCTTCAGTATTGAATTTCTCACAAACTTAACAAATCTTAAATCATCGCCTTGCAAGTCAAACCTCTACTGCTAAAAAACAGCCATGACAACCACCAGTCCACGATAAAACAAAACTTCCAATGCAGTCAGCGATATTAATTGTATAGCTCTTGGCATTACATGTTTGCCAACTTAAATATTCGACCATAGTATTTTTTACTATTACTTACATTAGTTATTTTACAATTAACTAGCCCTATGGTTGTTATCTCACAAATGGTGTCGAATGGTGTCGAAGTTTGAGGCCGGTAAAGAAAATGTCACCGACGAGGATCGCAGTTGAAGTGGTTTCGCTGGGACCTCATCGACCACCCTTCCTACAGCCCGGACTGCACTCCAAGTAACTTTTTTTCTCACTTGAGGGAGCACCTAGGACGTCTACGATTCGCTTCAGTCACTACACAACAACGTGCCTGAACACGTAACTACAAGATTTTTACCAGGAAGGGATATTCAAACTAATCCCACGAAATGACAAGTGTCGAAACCGATATAGAGACTATGTCGAAAAATAACCTAATCTATGTACTATTAGTTGGCTCTATTGGTTGTGTAAAATAAAATGTACACGTTTCATTACAGGCGTTTCTTATCACCCCTCGTATATAGGCAAAATAAACACACAGCTCCCCAAAGTTAAAGGTAGGAAGGCTTCGACGAACACACAAAACGAACACTACTGTACAATATTTCCGTTCAACATTCATGTGTATCGAGCGTGGTGGGTGAACGGTTAACGTTCTGGCCTCGCATTCGGGAGGACGCGGGTTCGAATCCCCGTCCGGGCATCCAGATTTGGGTTTCAAATGGTTTTCCCAAATCACTCCAGGCGAATGCCGGGATGCTTCCTTCAAAAAGGTCAGGGCCGAATTCCTTCCCGTTCCTAGTCCTCAGTCCCATCCCACCTCTAATGACCTTAGTCATCGACGAGGCGTAAAAAAAATAAGTAAAAAAAAACATTCAAGTAGAGAGGTACAAGCCATTTGGGAACGGCGGTGCGTAGAAAACATGACTGGTTATGCCATGGTGAACAGGAAGCGAGAAGTGGGGGTGGAATAAAAAATACTAGTCATAACTATTGAAAAATATTATCCCTGGCGGAGGCGGAACATAAGAATAGATGCAAATATGTAAAATTAAATAATAACTATAAATAAATACATAAATAAGGGAATAATGATTGAAAAGACCCTAGAAATAGATAAATAAGCAATAAATAATTGGTTTATCCATAGGATCTTGTCAGAGGTTGATGTCTGGTTTCCAGGATACGGTGGTAAGCTAGTTCCTAGTTTAGAAACGGTGGTAGAGTCTGTAAAAACTCTGATGGCTATTATTTTAGAACAGTTGCTGACGTGAGAGTTGTGGGAAATGGCTTATTTATATTTGTTTAAAGAACGTGTCACAGTTGTGATTTGTTATATGTCTCAATACGCCGAAAACAATCTAAAAAACGCAAGAATTTTCTGCGTCATTTTTAGATCGCCATTTTTCATGCAGTAAAAAAGCCATTTAGTTTCTTTGATCTGTGGCGCCCCCTGTACTTTCTGTCAGTCGTGATTAATTTACAAGTCTGCCTTTAGGCGCTAGGCATCTCATTTGTTACCAGCGAACTCTCAACCATTTTTTTTTTTTTCAAAAATAAAAGCACAGATATATGTATTGAATGAGACGATAATAATAATTCCGCGTTGCCGTAATGACCTGGTGACAGGGTTTCTATTGGCTGCGCATTCCGTCCCTGTCGTAGCCGCCTTAACCTACCTCGGTATATCTAGACTCTAGAGCAGGGGTGGTAAACAGGCGGGCCGCATGCGACCCGCCTTGAACACTTTTGCAAAATATATTTATTTTATAATGGCCAAAGTAGTGAAAAATCAATGTATTAAAAAATACATTATTTGTGCATCCATATATTCAAAAATTAACTACCGAGCTTGGTGGTGTAACGGCTAGCGTTCTGGCCTCGCATTATATTCACTACAAAAAAATGTCTATAGTGGGTCTAAATCTAATATGGGGATATATAATTTTATATGTGGCCCGCGGAGTTATGATGCATTTCCAAAGTGGGCCGCAAGATCATTTGGGTTGGCCACCCCTGCTCTAGAGTTTAACGTAAAATCCTAACTCGGAAGCGTTCTGGCGTATTTCACATTACATAGGCCAAACGTGAAGGTCGGTTTAAGGGAATATGAAAATCCCCGCTGAGACGGGGATCTTTCTAGTCCCAGTCAGACACCTTAAACACTAAACCACATACCACTTTACCCCCCCCCCCCCTCAATAATGTCGGTTTATACTCCCCCCCCCCCCAGAGCAGACATTCGCGTCATTTGTAGACTTTTTTTTAGCTCTACCATTCTACGAGACTTTCAAAACCTCACGTGAGATTTCCGTTGACCCCCCCTCCCCCTTGGTGAGGTTTCGTGAAATTTCGCCGGACCCCCCCCATTTTATCCCACGTAATTAATGGACGTCCCCTATCTGATAAGATAAATGTTTCTGAGTATTCGTGGCAATTACAGGATTAAATGATGCTTAAGGAGTCGCCAGTTCATAATCAACGTTATTAATTTTTATTTTATACGTTTCTGCAGCTCAGTTTCGGCTGTCTAATTCACCTTGTGCGGTAGGTACCACCTTCCATGACTATTATTATTATTTTATTGCATCCGCTTCTCTTTCGTGCAGTTGGCTATGTCTGTTATTTCACGATTTTCACAAATACTTACTTTTTAAATCCCACTTCGACGTGCTCATTTAAGAAATTGTTGGTTTTTATATATAATATTTCGTTTTACTTGTTCCAAAAATCAACGCGCATAGTTCCATATATTTCTTTATTTCATTTCTGATCACAGAAATTTATTTCGAGATATCGACAAGCTATTCAAGTTTTATTATTAACACATTTGTTAATAAACTCTTCTCGGGCTTTCATGCGTGTTTAAAAGCAGGGTCGGCGTTAGGGGGGGGGGGAGGTAAGCGGGTCAAAAGTACCCGGGCCCGCCGGCTGATGGGGGCCCCGATCATCGGCTGTAGGGGCCCCATGCCACGGAGCCGAAAATCCGCCCATTGACACCCGGTCAGTCTGTAGAGCTAAAAAAAAAAGGTCGCCCATTTTACCACGGGCCCGAAATTCCTAGCACCGGCTCTGTTTAAAAGTCACAATTCTGGGACGTTTCGAATGCGTCTTTCTCTGCCACTCATCTTCAGCCAAAGATATAGCTGAATAAGTTATTGAGCTATACTCTTGGTTGAATTCTTTTTTTTTTTTAATTACTTTACGTCTCTCAACAGCGAGGTCTTTAGAGACGGGAAAGGATGGGTGCAAGGAATGAGAAGGAATTCGGCCATGGCCTTTTTAAGGAAGCATCCCGGCAATTGCCTGGAGTGATTTGGGAAACTATGGAAAACCCAAATCTGGATGCCCGGACGGGGATTCGAACTTGGTTGAAAATGAGGGCAGAGAGAGACGCATTCGAAACGCACCAGAACTGGAGTTTTAGACACGGATGAAAGTCCGAGAATTTATTAATTTACAACGCAGTGAAAAGCTTCGTTCTTACAATACATTTGTTTTCCACATTAGTATTTTTTTTTTTTTTTTTTTCGTACTGAGATGGCGAAAACGCATTGATAACTGCTTTCAGTGCTTGTCAGTGTTTCTGGATATATGGCTGAATTATTTGTTACTCAAAATCTTATCTCCTTTGCCCGCAGTATGAGCTGCGTTGTTTGCGTAACAGCTCTTGGCGCTTATCTCGTCGGGTCGCGCGCTTGCCTGGAGCAGCTGAGCTGTTGAGGCAGGTCGGGAGGCCAACAGCCAAGACGTATGCTAATCCGGCGACAACGTATGCGGGAATTATCGGCCTGGGATCAACAGGTTGGCTCCACACCCGAGGGATCAATCATCCCGCGGGATCACGAGCAGCAGGTAGGTCTGCGCTAACTACTTCCCGAGAAGCAAAGTGAGGAAACGTTTAACTGGCCTTGTAACCGGAGTGGGCTTTAAAGCTGTCGTTTCACTTCCAACCGTAACAGTATTTGTTCAATGTCTATGTTTTACAAATCACAGTAGAAAATTTATTTATGATTTTTAAGACTTCCGTGGCCGTCTTTGTACATGATTTATAGCTTTACGGGCTATGCCGCGTCGTTTATTGGTTTATCTAAGCTTTCGGCTGTTATACTCCAGCCTTCTTCAGAGATACGTTTATATTTATGTTCACATAGCAACAGTCGCCAAGCAAGTGGAGGTGGGAATCGTGTATAAAGCTCACTGCAAACTTGGTCAGTCATTATCCAGGGTAAAAGACAGATAACACCCACACCAGTTTAGGGATGTTTACGAAATCCCCTGCAGCTGTGGCAGTGTATACATCGGAGAGACAGGTCGCACAGTGGCGGAGAGACTTAAAGAACATATCCGCCACTACAAATACAACAACAGCGACAAATCTACCGTCGTTCGCCATGCTATTAACACCGGGCATGAAATAATGGCCTCGACATGTGAAAGAGGCAGCAGAAATCTTAAGGAATTCCAACAACATCAACGAAGATAGCGGCCTTTTCCTCTGCGATGCTTGGCGACTGTTGCTATGTGAACATAAATATAAACAGTATCTCTGATGAAGGCTGGAGTATAACAGCGGAAAACTTAGATAATCCAATAAACGACGCGGCATAGCCCGTAAAGCTATAAATCAAATTTATTTATGTTCTGTATTTTCTTTCATTAATGTCGATCTCTACATTTCAGAAAACCGAGATTCGAGCCGGGGACCTATCAGAACCTACAGTTTAATTGTAAGCTTCAAACTTTCTAATCTTTATCGTCTTTCAAAAACATCTGCAAAGGTCTCTTTGATGTTTTTTACTCTTTGATTATAATTTAAAAATACATCTGCAAAGGTATCATAGATGGATTTAACTCTTTGATTGTAATTAAACTGTGTTATTTTATATTTTTGTTATATTTAAACATCTACTGTAACTATAGACAAGTATTACGTCGCCCGCAGGCTAATTTAGAATCGAAATTATGGCCCATCTCCAAAATTGGTTGGCATCCTAGACTAAAGCTGTACTCTCTTCAACAATTAGCGAAACTACGGACTCAAAACGTGAAAGAACTTAATAGCTCTCACTCTAACAAGGTTGTTTCATTAGTTTATGGCAAATAATTTATATCCTAATATGTACTAATGATTTTAAATATTTTGCTTAGTAACAGATTTCAGTTGTTTCAATGTATTTTTTTTGGGTCTTTCTAGCTTTCCCAATGTACTTGCTTTACTTTCATAGTGTTTAAGTTTTCATCCGCCATACGTAATCCAGGTGTAAATAGTAGTTTACGTTTTGCTTTTGAGTAATGTATTTTTGCTAGTGCTGATCTGCTTTTGACATAATCCATTTTTCGAATATCATTACAATTTTTCTTTTTACAATATTTTATTACGACTTGCGTTACAACAGTCATAATTTTTTACGTATTTTACTATTATTTCCATTGCCATTTCTTCAGCATTTCGTGGCTTTAGCTTCTGTATTGGTACGTTTGACTTGTCAGTATCTTGTTCATACAATTCTGTAATTTGTACTTAAATTTACTCTTACCTGCAAACAGTACAACGTCATTAGCCAATTACATTCAGAATTTCTCCGCACTGGCCTCGAACTCAAGGGATCGAAGGTTCGAATCTCCGCCCGGGGATATGTAAAAGACATTGTGTATCAAACTCCGGTTAGAAATTTGGCAAATCTCTGGCAGAGGATTTCTGCAGCAATTAAGACATTCGATCAAGGGATGCTCCAAAAAACTTGGCAAGAAATTGAATATCGCTTTGATATTGTATGCGCAACTAATGGTGCATACGTTGAAGCGTTCTAGAGACAGAAACAAAACTTTGAGAGATACTCTTCAAAATGCAAAAAACTGCATTGTGATATCTCGTTACAAACAAAATTTATTCAATGTCAAAGTTGTAAAGATAATTCTGGGACACCCTGTATATAAACTCACCAAGCAGCAGTGATCCGTTCCTGTAATTCTTGCAGTGTTTTTGGTATTGGGGGTACATAAACTTTGTCGTTTACATAACCCCACAAGATGAAATCACATGGTGACCTGGGGGAGGGGAGGGGGGAGGCAGGATAACAGAGGAACATCACTCTGACCAGCGCGTCCTATCCAGCAATGTGGCAGTTCTCTGTTGAGAAAGTCGCTGACATTTGGCTTTTTAACTTGCTGAGTTTATGTATCTTTTCATGTATCGTTCATCTTTGTAGGTCGTATAGTTTTCAATACACAGTGTTTTTTCACACGATGAATCGTTTAGGCTAACCCTGTATACCTTTAGGAACCATTAAATGTACTGTAACTGCAAGCAGCCATGACGACCTACGTACAAAAAACAGACAGCAAAAAGAATCATGTTTTATGTTTAATAGTGACCGTAACTAATGCATATCTGCATGTTGTGGATCATTTTTTCCTCAATTGCTGATAATATTAATAAATAAATTACGCCAAAGCAATTGACTTTTTTTGTGTTTATTTGTCTCCCGTACGCGTTTCACTTTGCAGAACACTTACAAGAACACAACCACCACCCAACAAATATTGACACAGACATGCAAATACTCACCATAAACAACAACAAACCACAAATACTAACATTCCAAGAAAACTACCACATACAAAAAGCACTAACAGAAGGAAAACAAATAATAAATGAATACACAAACCTCACACACCCAACACTATACAAAACACTGAAGCTAAAATAAAATAGAAACATCGACACAGAAAAACAACAGTAAATATGGACACACAAAACAACTACTGAAATCATTTATATTTGAAAAAACCGCCAAACAATAGAAGACTGAAAAAACAAAACAACACCGCATAACTACAAAAACACCATGCTTAGTAAACAAAACAGAACGGCCATTTGCAAAAAATAACAAACACAGTGCAGTGCAAAAGTGTAGTGTTGTGAATCTCAAACATGAAGACACTTCCCACCGTTAATGCAAAAGCACTGATGCTGAGAATGGAGCTGAAAGAAATACAATACCACAAAATGTAAGTAGATTATAAGTTAGATAATAATTCATTCCACTGTACAAACCACAAACATAACCTGATTACAAACTTTTGTACATAATTAACAGAAAAATCCCGCTGAAGATGCTTCTGCAAAAGAAGTGAAACGCGTACGGGAGACAAATAACACAAAAAAGTCAATTGCTTTGGCGTAATTTATTTATTAATAGTAACTAATGCATATAATTTCAGCTAGTAACTTCCGCAAAAACAGTTCAATTCAAGTTGTCATTTAGGTGTACATTCTCTTTCTAATGTTAGAGTCTGAGAGATTTATTAAAATATCCGCCCAGGGTGGGCTCGAACCACCAACCTTTCGGTTAACAGCCGAACGCGCTAGCCGATTGCGCCACGGAGGCTTCTGCACCATGTACTTATCCCACTGTTATTTCCATTCCCTTCTCCCTTATCGCTGCCTGCGCACAGCCTGCTGAAATATTCGCTCGGGCGACATTGATTCAGTAACGTTGGACGTGGTCAGTTTGTAAGTATTGTTATATTATATGAGATTGGTTTGGTGCAAAGTAGCAGAAACGTCACTATTTGAAAGCTTATGCTTCATAACAATGTAACTAACAATTATCATAAAAAAAGTAAATTCTCACGGAATCTTTTGTGATTCAGCAAAGGCCTTTGATTGCGTCGATCAAGATTTTCTTTGGTATATTGGGAGTTACGACTCGTATATATTTAGAAAATAGAAAGCTATGTAATAAAGAAGACTGTACATAAAGGGGAGATTATGCACTCAGAATGGGGAAATGTTAAACGTAATGTCTCTCAGGCGCCAGATCGTGGTCATCTGCTGTTGGAAAATAGATAAAAGATCTCATAATGATATCAGATGATCGTAAAAATATTCCGCTCTTTGTAGATGTCACCAGCATATCTGCCTCGTTAATACAAAATCTTGAAAACACTGCAAAACATAAATAAAACGAAATCGTGGTTTAGTGCAAATAAATTATAAATAAAGAACACAACACTAATGTGACGTCTGAAGCGAAAGCACTTAATGAAAGCAATTTCAAAAAATTCCTGGCTGTGTACATTGACAACAATTTGAATGAAGTAACTTCGAAAAATAAATAAAATACTTTGGTAGCAACTTTGAACAAAATTAAATAGCAATAACAGCTGATGTATAAACATCAAAATTGATATACCGCAGTTTGAATGTTTCACTCTCTGCTCACTTATGACATCTAGCGAGTATTTCTAGTGGAATTGTTGACAAACATAGAAGGTAATTAAATAATAAAAACGCGCCTTTCAGAATAATCCCACATAAATTACGCGGAAAACTGTTTAGAACTCCTGGCATTCTTTCAATACAAGGGTAGTACACAAATTACCTGCAGTATTTTATAGTAAATAAATCCGAATCACTTCACACTAAATGCTGACAATCACGGCTATACTACCAGGAATAAATACAGGGCGTTCGCCGGGAAACGCAACCCACTGTTAGCGCTACAAGGAAGAAACTGCTCCCGGCGAGCGAGCGCTCAGTTTCCGGCATTGTTCGACCGTCGGCCGCGGACTATTTCATAATAATTACGCTTCATAAACTTCATAAACTTGTGTGCTAAGCATTTAAATGTGACGTAATTCATTAGCTTACCTTATAAAGGATGCTGGAAGTGTTGACCCTCTTGTGTAATGCACATTTCACATCTTCTGAACATATTTCGAGACACACGCTGCCCTAACTGACTTAATGATTTTTTGGGTGACTGTTCTAGTCGAAAAGCGATATCGTCAATTTTCTCCTCTGTGAGAATACGGTTGACCGACAGTCTCTTTTTGTTAAAAAATGAACCCGTTTCTCTTACTTTTTTAACCAGACGCAGAATTGTTGATTTAGCTGGCAGTAAAGCGCCAGAAAATTCGCGACGAAATTTACTGCGACACTTTTTAAACGACTTCTTCTTCACATATGTATCGTTGAGAAATATTCTTTGTTGCAAACTGTAACGTACCATAATTTTACTCACACTCAAACACGGTACAGATTAATAAGAGTATGAAGCCCCAAACCAGCCAAACCGCAAAGAAACGTTTATTCACAACACTGATTAATAAGAGACTGAAGTCACAAACTATCTACAATGCAAAGAAACCGTTCTTAACATTGTAAGGGTCACTGCACTGCACTGTTGGGGCAGCGGAGGTGTTAAACAGTGTGGCGGAAACGGCTGGGGGGACTGACCGAGCAAGTTGCCGACGGCAACAGACTGGGAGGGTAGCGTTTTCCGGCGAACGCCCTGTATAAAATTGATAAGGATTACAAATTACTGTCAATGGTACAGAATGAGGTAACATTATTTATTCAGCGTGGTTTCAGAAAATAATCTGTAATACAGAAAAATCTAAAAGCTTTATATCCAAACTATAGAAGCAGAAGCCATTTTGCTCTGGGAAAGATTTTTCTCCTTGGAGATTGGTAACTCAAAATGGCTCTGAAAATAATATGTGTTTTGGGGAAAGTGACAGATCACGAACATTGAGGGAGCTGGTGAATGATTTTTTAAAAACTTTTACAAGAGTATATTGGAATTGCCTTCAATATAATAACTTAAATGGGATGTTATGTATTAGAATTTAACACAGGAAATTGATTATGCTTTTGGAATCCTAGCTCATGACCTGGTATTACTGGATTCTTAAGAATTATATGTACTAAAAATCACCGTAACTGTTCTCACATGAGATGATTAAGGGTAATAAAGATCATACTTTTTTAAAACTCTAGATATTTCTTTGAATGATGCAGGATAACCCCCACTGATTAAAAAGTAACTTTATGAAACCAGGATGAACAATAGCATAGTGACAATTTCGTCAACTCTTCTTGCTCCTTTTCATCAAGACTATCACAACGAAGGATACAAATTTTCAAAAATCACACTGCTGGCCGATTGGTCGTCGTGTGCTGTATTTGGGGTGAAGATGACTGGAAGTAATCAGCAAGCAGTTTACTTTTTTCTTCATGAATGGTAAAGTAGCTGTCTCCTTGTCGGAGAGGAGTTATGGTGAGAGGTTCGCAAAGTTCCACAGAGTACCGTCGTGAGAAGAGATACCTGAGAGATGGCGCTGATAGGAATGAGTCCAGAGCTTGCTTGACTTGGCGGTTTAGTTGATTGAGACGAGTACGTTGCCATTGTTGTCGTTGATTTTGCCACTGACTTCTCATGCGATGCTTGGTTTGGAGCAGGTTCACAATTTCCAACGGTAGGGTTTTGTGGTTGTGGAGGCTGCCTTTAAAGAGGATATTATACTTGCGGTGAAATGAGAAATTGCAGTGTCAACGTCGGTTGTGTTTCGTAGAGGAAGATTAGGGCTAAGATCTTCGCCGAGACGACATTGAAATTTAGCTCAGTCAACGCGGCCCATTAGAAGTGAGGGTGTATGTGAGTAGGTGGGAGTATTTATTTCGAAAGTAGCTACTACTGGGATGATCAGAATCGAGTTCAGGTAGCACTTGTGTATATAGAGGATGGGAAATTTGTTTCAGTAGTATTTATCAAGGATGTCTGGGAGTATGTGATGGTTATGGGAATAGTAGGTTGGCTGGTCTGACTAATGATATGGAACGCACAGTCATTGACTGCCTATAGAAGACGACGACCATTAGGTGTGGTAACTCTACATCCACAGAGGACGTGTTTACTATTCAAGTCTCCCATTACTATAGTAATGGGAAATGTCGTAGTGAATAATGTATTGAAGGTTTCCTGTTCCAGACGTTTCGATGGTGGTTTGTACGCAGCTATGATGTTTAGGGGTTGCCCGTTCCGGTAGAAAGTTGGATAGCGCAGGCTTCTAAGTTGCAAGAAAAGTGGGGTGATGGGAGATGTTCCTATTGATAAGTAGTGCAACTACGCAGGAGGCGGTAGCAGCAATGGGATCTTCCCTATAGAGAGAATATCCTGGAATGGTGAAGCGCTCTTGCGGACGTAGATAAGTTTCAGAAATGCAAGCAACGTCGATATTGTGTCTGGAGAGAAACTCGAGAAGTCCTTGTCTCTTAGATTTAATTCCGTTGGCTTTCCAGTTTAAAAATGTGGGAGATGAAAAGTCTGGAGGCACACTATTATTCATTAGCTCCGTGACGAAGTTAAATGGTAATGATTTAAAACGAGGAAAAAATGGTTTGATAACGTGAAGGAAGGAGTGCAAGAAAGAGGTCAGCAGTCCTTCCAGTGTTGCAGAAGAGGAAGAGCTAGCGGGGTTAGTGGATTCTTTTCGGCGATAGGAATGTTTAGGCGGCCATTGTGGTACAGATGGTGGGTTGCGAGAGCTGCCTTGGATTACAGTAAGATCGCGTTCGTTAAGGAGTGGTGCCTGGTATGCTTGTGAAGGCGATGGGGAAGTGGAAGCTGGGCTGTTGATAGGGGGCAGGATAGGTTGTTTGCTTCTTTTAATGGTGAGGGATTAGGTACAGCCTAGGTAATTAGCAGAGTGCTTACCGCCGCAGTTGACACATTGTGGGTCGGTTTGTTTAGATTTAGGACATTCTTAGGAATGGTGGTTTCCCGGACATTTTACACATCTGGGAGGAAGATGACAGAAATTTTTCGTATGTCCGAAACGTTGACATTTATTACATTGTGGGAGGTTTTCTGCGGTATTCTACAGAGATGACAGCACAGAAGAGATTAGTTAATTGGAAGTTTTCATTTTCTTGCTAATTCAACGACCTACAGGGGCATTGGAATTTTATTTTTATAAAGTAGTTTTGCCACTTTTGTAGCTAGTAACTGTCAAGCTTGAAGCTCTTCTAGAATTTCAGTATCAGATAATGAAAATGGGATGTTGCACAGTACCACCTATAATTTCATGTTTCGAGGATCTTTGAAGGTGAGGTAGGGTAGCTGGGCCTCGTTTAAGAATTTCTTGACAGCGCGATAGTCAGTGGTAGAGCTAGTATTAATTTTGGTCATCGATCCACGTTGTTGGGTCGTGAAGTCATCACTCGCTAAGGTGAATAGATCTTTCAGAATATGTTGGTAATTGTTAACATCATGTAGAAAAATTGGGGGAATCACTACTTTTGTTGGTGCGTCAGATGCGACATCAGTGGCATCACTTTGATCTCCCACTGAGCCTAACACTGAGAATTTGTTATGCACAACTGGGAGGTTAACTTGGTATTTACGATTAACAGAAGAGGCGGGAACTCTTTGCTTTTTGCGGGATAGTCGAAATTCGAGATGAGTGGGATCGGAGTCCATAGGAACAGCTGTTCATTTGGCGTTTACTTTAGCAACTGATGCTGAAGGAGGACAGGTGGTTTCCATCGGGGTAGCTGATGTAGTTGGCAGGGTGAATTGTATAAGAACGGAGACTTTTCCGGCGTTTGCTTGAAATGAAGTCTTCGCGGGTGTACCGCCGGATAGTGTTTTGAAAACACGATATTTCGACGACTAGTCCCGTCGTCTTCATCAGGTGTCGAGACATCTGCACAGGTCGGCTGACCATCGGATACTGAGACAGCCCGTCGTCGTCGTAGACTGGAGGTTCGTGACACTGGATGCTTTGGGCATTTCCCTCCCCTCCGTCCTTTTGCTTAATATGTCGAAATTCAGGTCCGCACCTCCTTAGGGGGCATCCACAAATTACGTGAGGTGTTTTTGCGGATTTCTGGACCCCCCTCCCCCTAGTGAGATCTGGCCGGACCCCCCCCCCCCCCTCCCCTCTGGTCACACCTTAACTTTTTTGACGAAATACCCTCCTAAAATCGACTTTGGCGCAAATTGTAGACCTTTTTTTTTCTTTTGGCTCTACTGTCCCCAAATTTTTCGCAAAATCTCACGTGAGATTTCCGTAGACCCCCCCCTCCCCCTGGTGAGATTTCGCCGTAACCCCCCCCCTATTTCACCTCACGTAATTTTTTTTTTTTTTTTTTTTTTTTTTTTTTTATAATCTTTCATTCCCTCTGCTGAAGGCAGGGCGGGCCGTTGTAGAACGCGAGTTCTTTTCAGCCAGTTGGGTTACATTTTATTTTTGTATTCCTTTATTTGTTACATTTCTTTACTATTAACTTAAAAACTAAAGACTTAATTTCTTAATTTGGGGCTGCGAGATTTTCAGTGTTTGAATGGGTCCTTTGGACTTTACGTCCTTGTTATTATTTTTGAACATTTTATTTGATAATGGCAGAAATAAGTTGTGTTAACAGCTGCAATATCTTTTTTTTTTTTTTTTTTTTTTTTTTTTTTTTTATCTTTCATTCCTCTGGCTGAGGAGGTGCGTTAGCCCTTTTCAGCCATTTAGGTTTAACATTTTTATTTCCATTTTATTATATTTGACACATTTTGAATTTTATTTGCTTATTTGGTAACTTATATTTGCTTATAACTATTATAACATATTTTCCATTTTATTACATTTCACATTTTATTAGGTTATTTAGTACCTTATATTTACTTATAATTAACATTACATTTGTTTTTACAATTACATTTATTTTTAGATTTATCTACAATTAAATTAAAGAGAGAACATTTTTACATATGTTTACATCTGTTATTGTGCTTGGATCGTTTAAAGTTTTTATTTATTGACAATTGTATAATTTTCTTTCTATTTTCGTGTGTACCGCAGTACCACAATTGGTTCGTTGGCTGTTTAGATATATTTGTTTATGTACATTTATGTGAATCAAAGCTAGGTTGATTGAAGGATTGCTGGGTGTTCGGCAGGTGTACTCGTTATTTTGTCATCTTATTTGTCTGTGTCTTGTCTGTTAGTCTGGTTCTACCCGTCTTGGTCTTTCGTCTAGGTGTGGCGGTAACTGTTCATTGTGGGTTAGGTCATTTTGTAATCCGTCGTTTTGTTCAGCTTCGTTGTATGTCTTTTCTCTGTTTAGTGCTATTATTTTTTGGCGGATAGATATATTTGAATTTTGGTTTTCTTGTCATGGCTGGCTTTTCTGTTAATAGGCTTTGCATGTCTGGTCTGTGCGTCATGAGTCTCTGTCCGTATCGCGCTCTGTGCATAGCCAGTCTTGTCTGTAGGGGCGTAATCCTTGCCAAGTCGTACACCAGTTCTGACGGAGCTCTGTAGTCTAGTCTCATAATACTCCGCAGTATTCGTCTTTCTGTCCTGTGTAGCTTGTTCGCCGCTGTCTTTGTCATTCCGGCTAATGGGACTGCTGCATATTCTATTATCGGTCTTATATATGTCTTGTAGGTGTGAATTGCTGTCTGGTCTCTGCATCCGAAAAAACGTCCTTGTACCAGTCTAATGAGATTTTGTCTTTTTCTGATTTTGTTTAATGTCTCTCTGATGTGAGTCTTCCAGTTAAGGTATTTGTCTAAGTGGATCCCTAAATACTTTGCATTGTCCGTCAGTCTTAGTTGTTGGTTCCACAGAGTCAGTTGTATGTCTTCATGTTTTTGTTGTCTTTTCTTTGTTAAATTCCTGTGTCTAAACAGTATTGTCTGAGTCTTGGCTGGATTTGGCTTAATCCTCCACTTACTCATCCAGTCCTGAAGTCTGGTCAAGTACTGTGTCGTTCTTCTGTTAACAGTTTCGGTGCTATACGCCGGCACCAGTAGGCGGCATCATCGCGTATTGCGCTGCTTCTTCATCAATATCTTAATGGATGTCCCCTTATATAGGCCAACGGCTCTCTCCGACGCCCGCGCCCGGCGGCTGGAAATGAGTGGGAGGGGCTACAGTTGTTCGTTGCGGGCCAAGGCAGTTAATAATGGGCCGTTTGTGGCGGTTTCTGAACATGCGTGCCACGCTCTCTGCGTAGAGTTTCCAACGCTGGTTTCCATGCCTCGCTAAGACATAGCCCACTATCTCTGTTGTAGGTATCAGCGAATCGAATTTCAATCGCTTCCTTGACTATGGAATCCCAAAAGTTTGAGGTCCTAGTCAATATCGTAACGTTGTTGTAGTCAACCCTGTGGCCATGGTTGTTCACTTGCTCGGCGATCGCTTACTTTGCTATACTGTCCCAGGCGAAGATAGCGTTTATGTTCTTCACACGGGTATTGTACAGTGCGGATGGTTTGACTGATGTAGCACTTTCAACACTCGCACGGGATGCTGTAAATTCCAGGAAATCTGAGACTAAGATCGTCCTTAACTGAGCGGAGGTCATCCCGAATTTTAGCAGGTGGTCGGTAAAACATTTAATTCCATGCCGTGCGAGAATTCTGCCAATTTTCCCCGAGGTGTTTCCGGCGAAAGGCAGAAAAGTGGAGGCCTCAGGCGTTTCTTCCGGTTGGACTGGATTTTGCTCTTCTTATCTGCCTTGTGCCCAGGATTCAGTATCTGGCGCTGGAGAAGTGGTTGATTGAAGCTTAGATTGTTGTGAAGGTGGCTCTTGTGTTTCATTGACGTTGTGAACAAGATTCAGTGCAGAGCGAACTAATTGCCCTTTATCATGCTCCTCGAGAACCATGAGTGATGAGAACTTGATAGATAAAGATTTGATACGTCGTTTTGATTAACACTCCGAAGTATAGAAACGAATTTAACTGTAGTGATACAGGGAAGTAAACACCTGCTAGCACAAGCGAGCTCTTAAGGCCCGGTCAAACAGGACGTAGTATTGCATCAGCCTGGTCAAACAGAGCGCGGCCTACCGCGTGGCAGAAGCCCAGTCCGCGGCCGGCATGGGTGGACGAGTCAGAAAGTCTCATTCAGTGCGTTCGAGAATGTTCATTTTTATAAGAATCTCGGCATTCCTGAATACAAAAACATGCCAAGAAAGCAAAAACGTGGAATGAAATAGCTGAAAAGCTCAACCAGAAAAGAAAGTATATATTTACTTATTTTAAACAGCATCTTTTATTTTCATAACCTATAGATGCAATAATATATTAGTATAATTATCATAAACTTAACATGAATTTTCGTTGTTGAAGTAATTTAGAAAATGGTTTCGTGCCGCTTAGGCAGCATCAGTTGATCTTTCTCTCAATCGTCTTGCGGTTGAGAAAGCATTGGCATGTTGATTTGTTATTCTTGTGTCACCTTGTAGTTCAATTTCAGTGAACTGTTTTGTGTAACTTCTTACGAAATTGTGAAGGCAACATGTAGCTTTGACAGTTTGGACTGCGGTATCTACATCCAACTCTATAGGCAAAAAAAAAAAAACGCCACGTCTGAGCTAAACTTCCAAAGGTATTTTCGACTACACGTCGTACCCTACAAAGATGTTGAATTTTTTTCCCCCTTCGTCATTTACAACTGTAGTTTTTGCAAAATGACGCATTAAATAAGTTTGAAGTTTGAATCTTCCATCGCCTAACAATACGTGATGAATGGGCGTGTCTGTATCAGGTAATGGTTTAGGCGGCAGGATAGTTTCGTGAAGTATAAATTGACTTTATCGCCTTGAACGATTTAAAGCGAGCAGAAGAAGCAATTCTTCCTCGTCGGATGAACTGCTGGACACGTTAATAAGGAGAGAGCAGACACAAACTTTAAAAAAAACGAACTACCCCTTTCTTCGTCCACAATTGCTTCAACACTGGTCCGCCCTTCAGCTGCCAGCGCTCTGTTCGTCCACTACAACTTCGGCGGACTGCCTTCAGACCGTCGCGTTCTGGCCGCGCGGGCAGTCCGCGCTCTGTTTGACCGGGCCTTTAGAGGAGACCGCTGCAGGAAGTGCACACGACCGTTGCTATAAGCGAACTGTGACAACTCTGGTGCAGCTCTGGTTGTCACAGTGGTAACACCAGACCTGAAGATGGTGGCAGAGCTTGCAGCCGTAAGCTCGTTCTTCCACACCATCCGCCGGAGAACCCGTGAATGTATTCGGGGTAATTTGTGTCAAGGTGTTGAGAACTGTGGGGATCCGATAGTGCCTAAGAGGTTCTCTAAATCTGATGTAAATTTATTCCACACTACCAACATATCTTAGGTACAATTATTAAAACTGAAATGGGTGCAACATCATTTACCCGCCAGTGTGGTTCAGTGCGCTAGGGCCCGCGCATTGGGTCGGGGGAGGTACAACGGGGCCGGACACGGGCTCAAGTCCTCGCGTACCGGCCGTCCTCACTGTGGTTTTAAGGCGGTTTTTCGCAACCAAAAAGACAAATGCAGAGACGGTTCTCAATCTCCGCCTCATAAACTAGGCATTTCACAAACACAAAAATATACTTATCACACGCAGAACACAGTTACAAGATTCACAGAGAGATGGCAACACTTCACTACCCTCCTTAGTGCTTCGTACGACCTGGTAGTAAATATAAAAGGCTTGGCGTCAAGGAAGGACATGAGGTCGTAAAATCAAAGTTCCAAATTTGTCAAGGCCAACGATGAGTAAAACTTATTATAGCCAGCCCACCTCAAGAAGTTAGGAAAAGGTGGTGAGGAAGAATAAATTAGAACAAAAACTTCTCTTTATTTTCATCTCCTCTTTCTCTCATGCGCTAACTTCACCTTCACATTGGGTAGGAAAGCAGAGGTATTTCCTTACTACCCAGCGTGGTGGGTGAACGGTTAACGCTCTGGCCTCGCATTCGGGAGGACGCGGGTTCGAATCCCTGTCCGGGCATCCAGATTTTGGTTTTCCATGGTTTCCCCAAATCACTCCAGGCAATTGCCGGGATGCTTCCTTCAAAAAGGCCATGGCCGAATTCCTTCCCGTTCCTTGTCCCCAGTCCCATCCCTCCTCTAATGTCCTTAGCCGTCGACGAGGCGTAAAGCAATAAGTAAACAAATTAAAAAAAAAAACATATTTCCTGCATCAAGCGCATAGAATGAAACACCTGCTTGCAGGAACATTTTTTCGCAACGAATAGTTTTCGGGAAACAGGCCTCATTCACATTGAAAAATACATTTCACATCAATTTGGCTGTATACCGCGTATACAATAAGCGAATTTCAACAGAACAACAAAATGGAAGGAGAAAAGGTCGTCTAACTGTGTGACCAATGCCAGATCAGGTGAACATACCTATCTGATGCCCATGGTTTCTCATACAAATATGTTTAAAATAATATACTTTACCCCAAAAGTGTGCTTGTGAAGAATTCACTGGGAAAAAAAGTTTGACATGGACGGCCTCGAAGTACGGACCTTCGGATCGCCAGACTCCGTACAAACTACGTTGCTGGAATAAAAGGCTCGGCCGAAAATCATGTTCACTGCTGAATGAATATAGGCTTTCCCGGTGTATTAAATCAATAAAATGTTTGCGTCAATATTTTTTTTTTTTTTTTTAATGGCATTTGGCAACGAAGGCCATACAGCCTGCTCAATGTAATTATTGTATCTTTCAGTATATAAGTCGTCATCCAGCATATATTGTATTTTTCCAATGTATGGACGCCGCAGGACGGACAGGACATTCACACAGACACACAACACTTAACATCCATGCTCGCGGTCGGATTCGAACCGGCGACCTTCGGTACGCGGAGCTACCACTCTAGCCCCTACGCTACCGAGGCCGGCATTGTGCGTCAATTTAATGCGACGTTTCGAAGTCGCTCTCCGACATAATCTTCAGTCGGAAGGTGAAGTTGGTGAGCAACTTAGAAACCTGGCATTAAATTGACTCGGTTCCCCAGTAGGTGGACTTCGAACATTTTATACATGTTCTCTGCCATTTTTAAAAAAAGACTGCTATATATATATATATATATATATGTGTGTGTGTGTGTGTGTGTGTGTGTGTGTCTGTTCCGCATGCTATCTATTCAAATATTTACGAATCGATTACTCATCTTTTTATCTTTCGAAAATTACTGCTTTTGACTTAGACTTTTTCGAGAACTAAGGATTGTTGACTAGGTTTTAGGTGTTACTCAACCAGTATGTAGAAGCTGAAATCGCTTTGCCGGAGGTAGTGACCTTTTACTGTTAGTCAGGACGCGAATGCAATTTTGCCGTGAGTCATAAGCTGCAGGCGGTTACTCAGGAATATTCCAGGACAGTAGATAGTGTTATTCGCGGAAACTGAGCAGTTGAGAAGCCCGGCCCGTCACACCTTGCGGTTATGAGGTGTTGGTCGTTACGCTACCTGACTGTATCACCTGCAGTCTGACAAAGAGATGTGATTCTCGATGAGTCAGAGGTCTCGGGTTCGACGGCATTGATTCATGGGCCGTGTCACGCGGTGATTCAGTCACACGTCTGCTTCAGACTTCCGCTGCGTCACAAACTGAAGATAAGGACATCAGTACCAACACGTTTACTAAACTTTAAACACATACACCAGTGATTTAATTTAATTTCAAACATTCCGGTGATAATTTTGCTTCTCAACTAATTTAGAATTTCACGAATTTTTGTCTTAGATTCTTACAATGCAATTTTTATATTTAGGTATTTCCGCCTTATACGAATTTTTATTTTAAAATCAAGTAAATGTTCCACATTTCCCTGCGCAATTTGTTCACAGGAATGATAAGCTCAAATTGCGTCTTTTTAAAGAATGTGCTTGCAATTTTAATTCATTTTTCAGAACTTTTTATACAATGACGGCTGACTGGAAATTTCGAATTTTAAATTTAAGTAAAAGCAGCTTCCAAGCTGTAAGAAGACAACAAAAAAAACCCTCATTATAATATCACTTATTCTTACATGAAAATATATGATTTCGAGCGAGTTAATTTAATAAAAAAAGTCAAACTTGGTATTTAAGGCGAAGGACTTATTAGCAGTCCATTAATTAAGTGAGGTGAAATACGGAGGGGGGGGGAGGGTTCCTGTGAAATCTCACGAAACCTTACCAAGAGGGAGGGGGGAGGGTCAACGGAAATCTTACATGTGGTTTTGAAATTCTTGAAGGATGGTAGAGCTAAAAAAAAAGTCTACAAATGACGGGAAAGTCGACTTTAAGGGGGGATATATGGTGTAGAAACAACACGGAAAACAAACTTACGATTAGTAAAGGGGGGGGAGGAGGGTCTGCGTCAAAATCTCACATCATTTTAGAGGGGCACGGGGGTCCGACTAGGGGGGAGTCCGAAATTTCGGAAAAAAACACCTCACGTAATTAAGGGACGCCCCCTTATAGCCTTGGAGTAGGTTGCCAGTTCTTTTCCTCCTTACCCAACCTAACCCCCCGGATAAAGGGGGCCTGCAGTTTAACTTGGAATCTGAATCACGGAAGCTTTTTGGCGTGCTTTATATTAATCAGCAAGCTATGCCATAGGTGAAAGTCAGGTTAAGACTAAGGACCTCTGAAAATCCCCGCCGAGATAGGGATTCGACCTGGTGACCTTTCTTTTTCCTATCAGACGCATTAACAACTGTGCTGCCAGCCTGCTTTTTAATTTAACATAAATTAATGAAAAATTTTAAAAGTGGAAACCTGAATGTCAGCTTTAAGTAGAAAAAGGGGAGTATTGAGGGGCGTTTTTCTTACGTACACCATCCAGTAAGCTTCGACGTTAATGACCTCAACTTCAGCAAACGATATCCTTTTAACTCTGTAGTGTGTTTGCGTTATTTTTTACGTGAAACGTATATTAATATGTGTGTTATAAGACCATCACGGCATTCGCTGAGATTCGGAGAACCATAATCAAAATGGACAAAGCGCTCCCATGAGTCAAGTACTGTGGCGTGTGAGGGCAACCAGCCAGCCTGCTAAGAAAGCGAATCGTGTTGGAAGCTGTACTGTGTACAGAATGACGAAACTGTGTATTTGTTTTGATGGTGACAGACGACTTCCACAATGTTTCCTACTTACTTGTGAATTCACTTCAGCAGAAATACCACTACACTTGTGCAAGACTTCGCCATCTGTACTGGTCGGTGGTATTTTGACGACAATACGTCTTCAAATTTACTTTCATACGAGAAGGCACTACAGGAAATATGCTGATAGGAAAATCGGAGAATTCAGATTGAAATTGCAGCTGCGAATCGTAGTCTACATCACAAATAGCAGTATACTTATTACACTCAATAGACAAAGGGCGAAAAAAAAATATTAAGTTTTATTATTATTATTATTAGAGGCAGGATGGGACTGGGGACAAGGAACGGGAAGGAATTCGGCCATGGCCTTTTTGAAGGAAGCATCCCGGCATTCGTCTGGAGTAATTTGGGCAAACCATGGAAAATCGAAATCTGGATGCCCGGACGTGGATTCGAACCCGCGTCGTCCCGAATGCGAGGCCAGAACGTTAACCGTTCACCCACCATTCTCAGTTATTAGGTTTCGTTGGCCGGTAGTATTTTGAGGAGAATGCGTCTTCAAATTTACTTTCATACGGGAAGGCAATACAGGAAATCCGCTGATATCAAAACTATAGAAATCAGATCGAGATTGCAGCTACGAATATAGTCTACATCCCAAATATCTGCATAATTATTACACTCAATAGGGCAAACAAAAAATTGTTTCCTTTATTTGGGACCACTGCCAGCAAATGTGACATTCCATCTTTAGGATTAGTTTCTCCGCTTCTGGAAATTTTGCGCAGTGTTATTACTAAGGGGGCGTCCATTAATTACGTGAGGTGAGGTGAGGTAGGGGGTGGGGGGTCCGGCGAAATCTCACCAAGGGGAGAGGGGCCAACGGAAATCTCATGTGAAGTTTTGGAAATTTTTGTTGGACTGTAGAGCCAAAAAAAATAGTATTCAAATGAGGCAAAAGTCGATTTTAGGGGGGTATTTCGTCGATAAGTGGGGGTGTAACCGGCTTTGGAAGGGTGAGACCTAAAAAAAATAGAGGTCTCAAAAAGTTGCGAGATCTCACCAGAAAAAGGAGGGGGGGGCTAATTCTGGTAAACTACTGGCAGCTATTATGCTCTATGTTTCTCCCATCAACAGGTTATCATGTTTTTACGTGATAGCAGGTGGTAGAATTCTCAGTTCGCGTGATAAATTATTTTTGCTGCTATTCTTTGGCAAACTATACAACTGACTTTTAGCGGTCTGGTAGCTCAGTGGTTAAAGAGCTTGCTATCGAAGAGTTCGTTGTTCGAGTTCCGGTAGACGCAGGAATTTTTAAGAATTGTGTTTGACCATATGAGCTATGCCTAGTCTCTCCGTGGTTAGGATTGCACGTTAAACTCTAGGTCCAAGAGGAAAGGAACTGGCCGTCCTACCTATGACACAATGGCTCTGTATGCCTCCGTCGGGAGGATCCAACCAACCTTCGGGTTGTGGACTAAGTTAGTTTTAAAAAAAAAAAAAAAAACACTGATTTATTGAATGTAATGCAGTTATTCAGGTTCTGCAGGATTAGAAGCACAACCCGCCAGTGTGGCTTCGTGCGCCCAGGCGCCGCACACTGGATCGGGGAGGTACAACGAGGCCGGGCACGAACCCACACACCCGCGTACCGGCTGTTGTTGAATTATTATTAGTTTTCTGGTGTCGGATCGTCTGTTTGTGTAGCTATCTGACCTTCGTATTTCTTTTTAGATTATCATCACAGTCCCGTTTAAACTCATTCAGTTTTTAATTTTCAAACTTATTAACTTAATCTCTCATACCTAAACGATAATAAACTTTATATGACTTCTTGCAATTTATTAAAGCATTATTCGATAGATAAGGATCCGAAGATAACAATTCCTTTGCTCGCAGTAACAGTTTTTCATTAACTCAAACGCACACGCTTATTACTCGCTAGCTCTCTGTTTGTTACTCCTGTCGTTACCATGACTACTAATTTTTCCCGGAGTAACCTTATACCTTTTGTAACTTCTCCATGAACCTCGTTATGCCACACTGTCCTCAAGGAGAAATTGGGGGGTATCCCCAATCTCCGACTCATAACCTACACATTTCACAAACAAAAAATACAATTAAAAAACCTAACTTAGTCCATAACCCGACGGTTGCTTTTATCTTCTTGAAGGAGGAAAATTAAGCTATGTTTTCAGAAGTAGAATACCCAGCGCCCTTTCCTCTGGGATCTACATTGTAACATGGAATCCGAAAACGGAACGTTTTCGCGTAGCTCACATGATGAAGCACATCTCCCAAAATTGCCTCACCCCACCGCGATTTGAACCTGGGACCAGACCACGAATTTGTGAATGCAAGTGCTTTAACCACTGAGCTACCTGACCGCTCAAATCTCACACAAAACATTGTTACACATTTAGCTGACAGATGGCAACACTTCACATGCTGTATTAATACACAGTACGACCTGGCAGTAGCTATAAAATGCTTGGTGTCAGTAGTGACATGAGACCGTAACAAACGAAAGATCTAAATTTGATCACGCCGAAGGTGAGTAAAACTATAGTAATCTGGTGATATGCCATATTTCCGCAGTTGTTGAGCAATAATTTTATAAATAATTCCGTCAAAAATGTTTTGGTGAATTTAGTTTTTATTTGATTCCCCAGATGCGTTTCGCCCTTGTGGTGAGGGCATCTTCAGTGGAGATATAGTGGTGGGCAAATCAAAAGAAAATATTCACTACAACAACAAGTGCAGCATAAAAAAACAACTAGTGACATAATGCTTATATGGAACGGCAATGAATAGTGATGTGAAAGTGTGTGCTGTTCCAGACCGGCATATGAGGAATACCACTATATCTCCACTGAAGATGCCCTACACCTCAAGGGCGAAACGCGTTTGGGGAATCAAATAAAAACGAAATTCACCAAAACAGTTGTTTTTGACGGAATCTATATATATAAAGATGAATGTATGTTTGTTTGTTTGTTTGTTCCTCATACAAATCCACAGTTTTCATCCGATCTCGATGAAACTTTGCATACTTACCCTTTGAAACAAGGAGAAAAATACCGTCTACATTTGGTTGAAAAATTATCTGTATAAATAATACATGTTGTCTCATAATGTTTCTGGCCCCAGTTTATTTTGCCTTCTTTTTTTGACATGCCTTGCGGTCGTAAACTGGCCTAAATTGTAGCTCTAGCAGAGCACGAGCAGCTAAAGTTATTAGAACCCAAGAATCGGACGCTCACGCTGAAGAAAGAAGCTGAAATAAAGCTGCCCTTAGTTAACACCTCTCCCCCCCCCCTCCTTCCACATCCCCTCACCTTCGTTTGTTTTTCTGTTTTTAAATTTATTGGAAAATAATACTCTTCAAGAGACAGGTTCGACGGTAGAATGATATAGTGATGGCTTTCCTGTCGTATTATGCCGACTCGGTGTTGTTTGAGACCAATGCTTCGTTATCAACAACTTTCTATATTCAATTCAGGCAAAGAAATTTTTAATCCAGGCGTACGAAGTCGCGGGTATCAGCTATTTATTTATAAAATTATAGTTAGTAAAACTCAACGAATGCAGCCGATCCCTAAAGTTAGTGAGGAAGATGAAGACAGATTTTCGCTCAACAGTGTTCATTTCGTTACTGTAACAGTCTGACCCTCTCTCTTCTGCTTCATCTCGTAACTTGCTGCTGACTCTCTCCCGTACTTTACCACTCTGCGAATCTAACTTCCGCTAGCCAGCATTCCACTGCTGGTTTCGAGTTGCAAGCCGTACTGTTGCCAACTTACTCTCCAACTGCAGCTGTCTGACAAACAGCTCGCGGTCGCCATGTATATATCATCCGCCCAAATTTTCCAGAATGTTCTGGAAGCCGGATCGATTCCACTATTTAATCCTTACTATTTTTTATTGTAGAGGGAACCTTGAGCACATATCTGCTGCATAAAAAAATGCTTTACCCTGCAGGTGATTTCATTCCCCGATTTCAGCGTTTAAATAATATAGCAGATTTTCCAATAGAAAAAATTCAGTGTCTGTATGAGAGTTGAAACCCGTACGACGATAAACATACAAACAAACAAACAGTTGCATTAGTGTTACATTTTAACAACCAATTAACTAAGTAACTGCGGGAACAAATTGGAAACTATTCTGGAATTGTTCGTTACAATTATGGCAAAGTCTTGGCATTACTAATTAGGACAACAGGTCATAACATTCACGGTTATAAACTTCTGTTTAACTTAATTACAGGTTAGTTAGGTCACCGCGTGATTTATGCTTTCACAAAAGAATCCACTTAATTTTTTTGGCTTTACAAGATTCCATCATAAATTAGAACTCGGTTTTTAATATATTATTACCTTGATGAAAGTCACGTATTATCAGGTTTCACTTTACGAAGCTACTTCGAGAACAAAGTAAACGTGCTGATTTCAATCTAAATGTAGGAACATAACAGAGAATAAACCTGGTTGAATATGGAGTAAACTGTCACAGAGTAAGCGAGTTCGCACATCTCGAAATGAGCTTTACAAAAATGAGCTCTGCAGATTAATCTCGCAGCGCACAGAGCGCGAGCGGTCATTCAGAATGGAATATTCCAGAAAACAACAGGGAGCGCGAGCCAGTCGGAGCGAAGCTGGGAGTCTCGAGAAACAGATTTTTTTTCTGTTTTCTCTATCTCTATAGTGGATAAGATTTAACAACCAGTGACGAATGTTATTGATTTACAGTACGAAATTTAAATATTTAATTGTTTAAAAGTCTAAAATAAGAAGAAACTCGTAATATTTATTAGTAGAAATGTTCATTCACAAGGAATAAATACTTATTATTTATTTTATTACATGAAATTGGATCCTCTCAGATCACGCAAAGCCATGATTCTCTTTCTGAGTTCCCATGCAGCTCTCATTTCTATTGCCGCAGATTCTCTTGCTTTCTTCAGTCCACTTCCTCCTAGGGGACGAACTGAAATAGATACATACTTATTAATTTAAAAACTTTCTTTTTCGAGTGTTTTAATAATTGGGAACTATCACATCTACATGTCAACGCTGTAGGCAATCAACGTAATACTATATTTTTTTCCGATAAACCCACATCATTTATTACGCATCAGGTAATAGCGATACGCAATTCCTATGTTCGCGGGGCTTGATATATTCTGCTACTTTTCATCTTCCTTACTTGTTCCTTCCTTCCGTCTTAATTTAATCTTTTCTCGAAAATCCCGGCGTGTTTTAAAATACTAACACTCTTTTGATATTATGTATAAGCCACATACACTAACTTTTTTACCGTCTGAAAACACAGGAATGGTGCTGACGAAAATGCAGGAGATATGTGATCTTACTGGTCGAGTTTTGTGGGTTAATGTCTCGCCTTTTCTTCAGATAAAATTTGCATTTATTTTTCAATGTAGTATCACCTTTAATCGTCATTTTATAAGTTTCAGGGAAGCAAGTGTCTCTCTTATTACTAACAGGTATGAGACCATATAAGCACGCAGATTCCTGTAATTTTAAATCCGTGTTAACATTTCCTAATTGTGAAATTTGTAGAAGAATAGGGATAAACTTTGAGGATACTGAAAATAGTTAGTAACAGATGAGATGAAATATAAATCTTACAGAAATGTTGTATATGTTCTTTGGCGAGGACTGATTTGAACTTCATTACACCAAGCAACTTCTAGGTAATGGCAAAAACTTACTGATCAATTTGCAAACGTTCAGAACAAACGATAAGGTGTTTGTATTAAAAAAAAAAGGGTTTTCTGAATCAGTATTACTTATCGTTTTCTTATATATGACGCACAATAGCACAGAAATCTAAGCATAACTAATAATGCAATTTGAAATCACTAAACTAGAAAACTAAGATAACAGCTTCTGTAGGAAAGGATCACAAAGGGCAAAAATAGTTTTGTAAATGAACGAGTCTAAGTTAGCCCTTTTAAAAAAGAAGTTTAATGATTACCAAAGTTATGTGGAACAATAGATTTCTCAACGACAAAAGGAGAAAAGACGTTACAATAAAGCTTTATAAGTTCCAAACTTAGCGCTTGAAAGTTAATGAGTGGTTGTCAATAAATCGACATACAACAGAATGCAAGCTGCGGAAATGAGATTCTTTAGGTCTTTTAAAGAATGTTGAAACCTACCTATCACAGACTTACCACGTAATAAAAAATCGGCAAAGCTTTCCTGAAAGAAACGAATTATATGCAACTATGAATACGTTTACTTTTAATGACCGTGTCTGAGCGTAGCTATTATTAGCTTAATTTTACCTTAATATTGCTTGGTAGTCGTATCCAGCCAGAAGGGGAACATCTTAACGTCCTCTTTTGACCAATCACCTAATGTGATATTTCTAAAGTCAAAATTCCTCGCTTGTTGCTTTTATGTTATCTGAAAGAAAATGTTTGTACTACCTTGTCTTGCCGTTTTTATTCAAATACTAGTGGATTACGTTATCATTAATAACTCTGCAAGTTGAACAAAAGACTATTTTTATTTCATCACTTTTCATACCGCATCACAACTAATTACAAGTTTCACCCATGCTCAGCTTATTTGTAATCAAACTTTATATAATTCAATCGACTTTTTTCCTCACAGTCCAACTAATTCGTGATTTGCGCAGCTTCTTCCAACTGCATCCGTTATTTTCATGTTATCCTTCCTTGTTTGTCATCTGTCTTCTATCTTCACTCTTGTCTTTTTATTTTGTTTCGACTCCAAGGCCACCGGCTACTCTTAACCTTCAGAGATACTCATAAAATAACATTTGCAGTTCATAAAAAAGCTAAATAAATACAATATTTTATATCTATAATAATTAATATATTGGTGTGACGTATGTCTGCCACAGTGTACAATAAGTAACAAGGATTATTGAGATGAGAGAAGTACTGAAAATATGCAGTGTTATATAAAAGTTAACTCAACTAGAATGAAATGATCAGAACATGTAAACACAGTGAAGGAGGAGATGTTGATAAGAAAAGATGGGATATATAAGCCGAAGGGTAAAAGAAGATAAGGAAGACTGAAGAAAATGTGGGCCCCATAACAAACCAATGAGTCTGGTACAGCACCTATTATCCTGATACCAATCAACTGAAACATCGCTTAACAGAAAATGTTCGTGAAATTTAGCAGAGTCAAGTGTTTGCTCTCAAGGATAATAAAATTTTGGACTTCTTCTCAACTACAGTGTAGATCAACATTTATGGCCGTTATCAAACAAAGCTAGTGCTTTAAGTTTTGTGTTATCTTATTTGTATGACATGTGCTACACAATATGGTACAGAACTACAGCATATATACTGTATACAATTTTGTGTTTTTAAATCAATTTATTGATTGATTTATTGGTTGAAGTGTTATATATTATACATTGCAGATCTTGGAGGTGAACTGTCCATATTAATGGGCTGACGTTCACAAAATTTGTTGTGTAGAAGAAGCCCATCTAGATAGGCTCCAAAGTGTTTTCTCTAATTCTCTGGTTTTTTTTTCAGATCCCATAGGGTGATTTTGAGGGCGGATAAGTAATCTTCTAGGTCCTTGGGTTTTTTGTTTACAATATTGTACTAAACGTGTTCTCATACCCAGACCAAAGAGTTACGTTTTTCTGGTCTTCCAGTCTGTTAGAAAGTTGCACGCAACCTCAATTGAAGAAATTTGTATTAGTTGCCGTCGCATACTTCTTCCAGGTCCAGATGCGTGCAGCCTTTCCACAAGTAAAACGATGCATTAATGTGTCAGTATTCACACACGTATCACGTCTGTCTGTTGATTTTGAATGGATTCGAAATAATCTAAAAATAATAATGTGTTTAATATGTAACACTGTTTCTTGCTTTCATATCTCTACTATGACAGTGTTGTAAATTTGCTCGTTAATGATCTGTTATCCAAAAAATCAGTCATCCGAACACCTCCCATACCCTATTGTTTCGGATAATCGATGCTCTACTGTAAAACCGGAAATCAAGAAGAAATATTTTATTACGATTTTCTGAAATCTGATGCATGATATTTTGCACTAGAATCCCACTTTGTGTTCGGAAGGAGTAGGAATATTAGCGATCGGCCTTTTCCTGTTAGGATCGGGTCGCGTTTGCTGACCCTGAACGAGTGACATTGACCGTGCGCAGTTATTTTAGCGGGCGACCCCAAACTGCGTAGCAAAGGGGCCAGGAGGCACCGCGGGGTTGTAACCTCACACTTGCCTTCACACACCGAACAACCGTACTTAACTGAATTCTGACAAAAGACGATGCTAACAACTACCTTCTTCAGAAAGCTGTGCTAGTGCTTGCTTCGTGTTTATTGGTATACACCCCCTAAAATCACTGTTACCCCGTTCGCTGCCCCCCAGCTTCAGGGGGCACGCTGGGTAAATGACTTCTGTCAGAGGTTGGAGGCACACAATCGCTTTTTTTTTCTCGTAAAAATAGTTTAATAATTTCTTTGTCTTTCAGCTCTTAACATCCGCTAAAAATTTCCGCCACAGTCATATCAGTACTTGATTTGTGACCATAAACTTCTGAAACACTTCAGTTAGATGAATTTTGTTAACAACAAAAACCCTTCACTAGTTCATTTATGTTCTTATCAAGTGCTACAATTTCTGCCACAGTCATATCAGTTTCCATATTGTGCTACTGAACTTCTATGTTATTCTAGTTAACTGAATTTTGTGAGGGTTTAGAAATTCCTTTTCATGTAGGAAAAAGGAAATTTAGCAGTTTATTTGTGTTAAATTTCTTTCTATGCCCTGAAATTTATGTTACAGTCAAATCAGTCACTGATTTTTCACCCAAATGTCTGGCACGCTTCAGTTAACTGACTGTTGTGAAAAGTGAAAGGTTTAGGAATGCATCTTCTTTTATTTAAATAAAACAAAAAAAAAAACCACAGAAGTCAACATTTTAGTAATTTCTTTGTGATTACGTTCTTATCACTGTGTGCTATTTCTTTCACAGTTATTACAGTCGTCGTACGGGGCTTCCTCTAGCTTCAATTTACTTTGCTGAATAGGATGTTGGTAAAAATGATCTTTTTAGGGAAAGATGATCATTGATTTGTCCGTGAAATGTGATAAGTCGTAATATTTCCTACTCTTGCGCAATATTTCGAAATACTTCCACAGATTACTGCGTCACAATCTATACTTAGTTTAATTACTTCCGTGAGGGCAGTCAACGGAAATTATTACCCAGCAAAATATCATTATTTATTTAAGCAGGTTTAAGCAGCTGATATCACTGCCTTTCGCATACCATGCGCCATGTCTATCTGCTTTTCAACAAATTTTCTTTTTCTCTCCTTTGTAAATATCTATTAAAATGATTTTTCCATTCTTCTTCATGTCTTCGTCTCTTTAGTCCTTCAACTGTATTATATATCTAACATGGCGACACCGTATAAGCCAGTTGGACTCTTGTTTCCTCTAGCTTTGTTCTATTTACATTCACTAATATTTATATTTCCTAATTTCGATTTATATCTTCTTATCTAAATACCTTTGTGCTTGCTCATCCAAATCAAGTATAAATGGACTACATGTAAACTAGGGAGGCTCTTGATTTTTTTAACTTTCAAAAAGAAAACCGCCCATCCCCATTTTTTTGTTGCAATTAACAACAAATATTTTTAGCTCATTCGGGTAACTATAAGGATATCATCATATACCGAAAAATTTTTAAGTTTAGTTAACGGTTGAAAGTCTTAACTGCTGAAAAAAAAATATTTTCTCTCATATATTTCTCTTATAATAAAAAATTCTTCAAAATTATCGTTGATATTGTAAGGATATGTGACAGAAAATTGAATGGAGAAGGGTTCTTGCAAAGCTAGGAGCGGAGTGCAGTTAAAGAGCAAAGAGGTATTTACCATCATCAGCCACGTTTATAGATAAAGGTTATTTATTTCTTCCGAAACTGTGGGTCTATCCGTGTTAGAAAACACTATTCCAACATGGGTTAAGGCAAATTTGACTCAAGCTACACTGAATACAGAAACATATGAAGAGTAGAAAGAAGAAATAAATAAATGAAGAGATACATTCTAAATGAAAATGATTTTTCTTCCTTTACAAATATAGATTTTTCTTCTTTTGTAATTTCCAATACAAAACCTGTCTTTACCACATTTTCTCTCGGCGTCATTTTTCTTGAAAGACCCGTCAACATTGAATGAAGATTCTGATTACCAAAATGGACTTGAGAAAAATGATCAAATAATTGTTGTGAATGACGTTGCAGAAAACTGTTTCAGAATCATTCAAAATTATGACAACATTCTCGCAAACGATGATAATGAGAAATAATTTCTCTTATAGATCGTTACAGAGAATTTTAAAAAGTATTCAACTGCCACAAAATTCGTTCTTACTAAAAAAAATGTGCAATATTCAATATCATTGGAAATAATGTCGCAATTAAAAATGTGTTTATCTAGATGAAATTGCTTGATTCCTTGAAAAAATCCTAACAATTTTAAGAATTTTTGAAATTATATTTTGATAAATTTGATTCCGAACATTCTTAAACTATGGTAGGGTTTGGTTAGATCTGATCACATAAAAGGCTGTATTAACAAAAAACAAAATGGTCGTAATGTAGTTACTGCTTATACTACGTTCCAACTTTTTTTTTTTTTTGGATGGGAGGAACAAAATTTTAACTTATTGCCAAAGGCCACCCTAGTGTAAGCCGTTGATCATGTTTTGGGTACTCTCACGCATCTAAAATACTTTCCAGTTGGAATGCAGGTAGGAATTGACCTTCGTCCGTTGTCTGTGAATGGGAATTCTTAATTATCATAACAAATTCCAAAATGCCAGAAAACGGCATCGTTTCCATTTTAAAAGGATGTTCATCACTTCTTTCAGTTTTCGGAGAACTTTGCGTGTAATAAATGCAATCTAGGGAGACTCGCTCAGAACACTAACAGTAATTAAATTGGAACGTTTTTAGGGACAAGAAAAGAGAGACATAACCGTGTGGCATGATCTGGTCTATTTCTTGAGTTGATGGATGTTGGACATCTTAACGTCAATTTAAACCAAAAAATTTATTGCACAGAGTCCAAAAGTGGCAAAATGGGTTTTTAAGGGCCGAAAGTAATCGTGTCCTGTTGATCTGTAACTGACCCTAAGTGTTCATTCTGCAAAGTTTGAAAAAGTTCTGCTGAGTTTAAAGGTACTTAGAACTATTAAGCAGGTACAGAGATGATCTAAGTATGTAGTGGAAGATTTCTATGGATTACATTCGACTAAAATGTGAAACTACTTTAAAAGTACGGAAACGATCTATACAGAATGTTTCACTTCTGTATGAAGAGATACTCACCCTTTCAGTTTAGGACATTTCCAAAATTATTATCATGTAGAAAGGTTTAGTCTATCCCTACTAATATTCCACTTGTTTGTAGAGGGAGCAATAAACGAAGTAAACATTTTTGTTTTGTTTTGAATGTGGCATAAGTGTTCAAGGAGAAAAAATCAGTGTGCTCCGATGCTGATGACATTATCCTGTTAGCAGAACACAATGAAGATATTGAGAAGTTGCGGAATGGAATGAACAAAATGTTGAAGGAAAATTTTGGACTAAATGTAAACCAAAGCAAGAAAAAAGTAGATGAAATGTAGCAGAAATGATAGCAATAGTGATAGATTTAAATATATAAAATAGAATGGGATGCAATAGGAGAAGTAAGTGATTTCTGTTACTTAGGAAGTAAAATGGATGGTCGAAGCAAGAACTGTGATAAAAGTAAAGTAGCAGTAGCGAAAAGAGCCTTCTTGAGAAAGAGAAATCTTTTAGTTTCAGCACTGATCTGGGACATAGAAAAAAAAACTTCTTTAAACTCTTATGTGTGGAGCATAGCACTTTATGGTAGCTAAGTATGGACTTTAAGAATATCAGAAAGAGGGAAAATTAACATATTTGAAATGTGGTGCAATAGACAGATGCTGAAAATTAAGTGGACAGATAGGGTACGAAATCAACGTGATTTGGAAATGACGGGTGAGGAAAAAAAAGTTTGTGGAAGGCGCTTACAGGAAGAAGAGACAGGATGGTGGGTCACGTTTTAAAACATGCGGTATTGATTAATTTGTTAGACGATGGAGTAGTCGAAGGTAAGAACCGTAGAGGTAGACAAAGATTAGAGTATATTAAACAGGTAACTGAGAAGTAGATTGTGTTGAGACGAAGAGGTTGGCGCAAAATAGGACGAGGTGGAGGATTGCATCAGACCAAGCGAGTGACTGATGACATAGAAAAAAATAAGGAAAAAAAGCCACACTATTAAGCGATTGAGTTAAGAGCAGTGAAGTAACAAGCAAAATTGAAATTATTATAATGTTCAAACCAACTACAGCACATGAAGATGATGAAAGATCACAGAAAACTGATAGTCCTACAATGATTGTTTGAGCAGTCACAGGAAACCCCTGATAGATATGCAGCACGCAACTCTTACTACTATACCTTTAGACATGACTAGAGCTATACTGTAGTTCGAGGCAATAAGCTTTTCGTATTGCCACTGTTTACGCTTGTATTAGTTTAGGCCGACGTGTTGTCGTTAAGATCAGAGGCACTTGAGAACCTTGCTAACGGATTATGTACGTTTTCTGGCTAAGCGTATTACCCGTAAAATATCTCGTGCTCTCCAAGTTAAGTTAAAATCAGTTAATTCGTTTAAGTAGCATATCCTGATTTAATGTTGTTCTCTGCTGTTAACGAATTACATTTATATCCACACTTTTTATTCATTTCGGCAATTTGTTTCGATTTAACGCCTCGTCGACGTCGGTGTCATTAGAGGCGGGAAAGGACTGGAGCAAAGAATGGGAAGGAATTCAGCCATGGACTTTTGAAATAACCATCACGGCATTCATGTGGAGTGATCTGGGTAAACCATGTAAAATACAAACCTGGATGGCTGGACGGGGTTTCGAACCCACGTTCTTCCGAATGCGAGGCTAAAGCATTACCGCTCTCCCATTCATTTCAGCACGTACATGCGACCTCATATATAAGGTCTGCCAAAAGAGTTAGCAAATTTTTCAGATTACGCAGCAAGATGTAATTGAATCTGGGTACTTTTCGCAGCTCTCTCTAGCGGCAAATCTTCTGTACTGCCATAAGCAGCTATTTTCTGCCTCACTTCGTTTTATCTTTCATCTACCTGAGGGAGCTCTTGTTCATTGTGCTCGAAGATTTATTTCTAACACTAGCGACTACCTGTTCTGTACGGAATTCTTTGTAGAGTTAGGCAGATTATTTGATTCGAAACATCACTGGATTATGAATCTAAAACATCTGCAGGTTAAGGGTGTAACAGGTAGGGGTGGTTCAAAAATGGGGGGGGGGGTTATTAATTTTTATTAAAAATTAATTGTCAAAATTAAAAATCTTTGATTGGCAAGAATCTTCCAACATCGGTCAGGTCTTAAAAGAACTGACATTGATTTTTTTATTTGGATAATTAATTTGTAATAAAAATTAATAAAACCCCATCCTTTTGAAATACCCCTACCTGTTACAAGGGACACGTCCAGGGAGCAAAAAAATATTTAGAAATATGTACCAAGTTTTGTGGAATGTAAACATAATCCCAGATGCTAAATAATTTTTTTTTTTAAATAATTTGATTGCGCCGTTGGTTACTAATTTCTGTTAGAAATGAAGTTTTTCGATATTGCTTTGAAGAAAAAATTTGACCGGATGATTAGGTAGTTTTTAGGACTTTGGGATTATCAATGTATTACGTCAGACAAATTTAATGTTTTTTTTGACTGCCTCATCTTTTTCACACTATGTCTCTTCGTGTCACAATTTCTGGACTATCTACGACCCTCCTTACCCCCATTGTGAGAACAGACATTTTGTAATTTTAAAGATAAATCTTTATTAAAACAGCACTTTCAAAGTGAAGTCACGAAGCTTTCACTCCCACCATACCCCTCCCTCTCTGTCAGGCCATTTCACACTTTTGCAGCCCCCTCCACTCTGCCGTTAACGTGTGACATACTAGGTTATAGACGGCCCATTTACGGCTAGTCAACGTTACGGTCTTTAAAGCTGGGAGTGGATTAGGGAAAATGAATCGAAAGGAATTCGGCAATGCTCTTTGGATGTCCGGACCAGGGTTCAAAGCCGCGCCCTCTTATTCGTCAATCGCTCATTCAACGCGCTCGATAGTTGCTTGGCTACATTACTTGATGCTCCATGATGACTATGCTCGAATCATAACATTATCACTGATAAGGGAGGATTTAGGTTCTCCACGTCGTGTGACATAACGGTTCCTGCAAAAAGCGAAGATCTAAACGCTCCAGATCCTACAACGACATCAAGAAGACATGAAACCCTACGGGAGAAACTTCAGGTAAAGGATTACAATTTTCATCGCCAGGTGACCGGATCACGAATCGGGAATACGGAAGGAGCTAAGTAAGTTGTAATGTACCATGTCTACTAGCGGGCCGATTAGAGCCAGCAAGAAACACGGAAAAGGAAGTAATTAAAGTAATTAGTACTCTGACAACGGCTCATCGTGATAGAACTCCTGTCTGAAAGTAGTCTGACAACCTCCAATAAACAGGAAGCAGGACAACCGAAACACTGTCTGCTACTGGGATTGAACCACGCTAATGTATTCCCCCAATTCCAGGAAGATAGCGCTCGACCAAACGGTCTGATATACCGTGTATTAACAGTACACCCAACGCAAGCGTCTTTCTATAAACGCCATTTTATGCATAAAAAAAAACAAGTTCGTGTGTCAGTATGTACAGGCGCAATAAGTGAAACTTCTACGTATTTTTCGGTGTATTTTTTTCTCTGAAGTTTTTGATGTTTCTATAGCACTCGAGTGCAGTGGCGGCCGAATTGATTTGCTTAGGTAGTGACAAAAATAAAATGTTTCCAGTGGCGGATCCAGGATTTTAGTTTGAGGGAGGGGGGGGGCTAGGATTTGGTTTCGGGGGGCTTGGGGTATGACTTGGACGAGGAGGGGTTCGCCGGCAGAAATCTAATTGTTCCAGATTGCCGCCCTTATAAGAACAGTAGAGAGAGAGAGAGAGAGAGAGAGAAAGAAGGTTCCCAAAATCGATGCGGGGGTGACCTTCGTACTTTTGGGGGGGGGCCTTATCACAGAATGACTGAATGTTTCGACAGCTTACTGATCATCACTGAAATGAAAGGTGCCTGGAAAACAGCTCACAGTAAGAATCTCGCAATATAAAGATTTGTAACATGTGAAAGTCTCATTACCTGCAGTTACTGCCGGATTAAAGAAATGATTTTGAAATCAATCAATGATAAATGTTTTAAAATTTACCAAACGGTAAAAGTTTAGTGATTAGCCAAAAACCGACAAGTTGGATCTACAAGCAGTGCTGGATTACCCAAAAGGCAGGACTAAGCACGACTAGGCAGTAGCCTGAAGCCCCTGATTTTTGAAGGCCCACTGAAAGTTCACTTTTTTCACTAAATAAAAATAAAATCATCCAGAATAAAACAATCAAAGTATTATGAAAAGCATGGAAATTATTAATTTTTGTTTCATAGTAGTGTACGATAAATAAAAGTAATTTTAAAATATTCGTTTGTTAGCTGAATAAATAAATATGATAAATTCTATTATTCGTCTACAAAACCTTTTCCTTGTACTTATAAAATACAGATAATTATTTTCAAAAATAGAGGGAATCGTTTCCTGATACGTGCATTCATAAACTTATGTAATTCGCCTTCAGAGAATCTAAGAAAAAAACAATATTGCCTACACGCATTGTCAAAGCATCTATGGCAGCGTATCCAAACCTTTTTCAAACCGAGGGCCAGTAAATTTTCAAAAATAATGCTGTGGGCTTCTAACTCACACAGGCCTATTTTTTTTTTTTTTTTTTTCCGTTTCATCCGACTATGGACGACGATTACGCAACTTCATTTTCCTCCCCCCTTGCCAATTACCTCCGCAATTTTTCCACTGTCTTTAATGTCTTCCACCCCGGGCCTAATTTTATTTTCCATATTGTTATTATTAAAATCTCGGACATGTGCCATTATAACATAATAAATCTAAAACCACGTTTTGAATCCTATGGAAACGCAGATATGTAACTGGATGTGAACTATTAAAAGCTAATTACAAGTTAATCAGACCAAACCAGATAAATAATAATGTTACTAACCAGATAAATAATAATCTTACTACAGCCTGGACGCTACACTATACCACCGGCCTACATGCATAAACCAAAATAAAAGACGCTAGACCGTAGGTCTGTGCCTTTTATTTTTATTTCCTTCACCACTCGCGTTACCAATCTATCACCTACCACTGTTCCTCATACTCAGTTAAAACCCTTAGTAAACCGCCATTTACTTAATAATCTATAGACGCCATATGAAAATGAATACACTGTTGTAGAAACAGTGCTGTCCTATCCTGGAAATGCCACATTTTTGCTCGGTCATAGCAATATTCAAGGCTTTTAAAAAGTTGGGTATACAGCCTTATACAGTACAGATATGGTATCAAAGTTTATGATATTCTCCCTGTGGAACTCCTGAACTATGTTCGCGAACCACCAGTAATCAGAGAACCACAGATTGAAGCACTGTTCCAGTGGTTATTTAGTTGAATGCTACAAAAATGGAAGCTGCTGCTGCATTCTACCGGCAGTATTGCTAACTTTATCGAGCTGCAGCGTGTGACAGAACGAAGTTGTCTCCATTCCCCATTAACAAAACGAACCCCTGACCTTAAATATTCCCACGAAAACGCTAGAGCGCATGCGCGATCTGTGCCATCCGAAAATTGTCTCCACGACAGCGAAACAGTTCACTGATGTGGCCAACAGATGGAGTTCAGTACTTTCTCTAGCTGTCATAAGTTATCATAGAGTAGAGAATGCCGCATTTATATATAAAAAATTCTTTCACTGCATTTATTTTTTAATTTATTTATTCTTGATTAGAGGTGGTGACACGTCACAGTGTCACTACGTCTAGAGCCGCCACTGCTCGAGTGGACCAACGATGCTATCTTTGTCGCATTTGTACTGTAAATAGAAATTTCTGTCCGAGTTATTCTCGCAAACAAACGAAACTTATTACAAAGTTAAAGCACACTTTGCCAGATTATGTACTATTGTAACTAGCCTTAGTCTGTATATAGAGCATAGAGCTTTTCATCGGATAAAATCTTGGACAAAATTATGTGATAACAGTTCATAACTAAAAAAATAACACAAAAAAACAAAAAACAAGCACGCATGCGTAGGCGCACTTAATGTTCTACGCATGGGCACCGAACGCGTAACCCATAACCTTAATAATTTTCTCCCTACCGCGCCCAAAGAAGTTTCTCTTACAAAATAAGTCGAGTGAAAGCTACTTCCGTACGTTGGGGCTCCCGTAACCAGAATGTGCATTGAATTGAAATTAACGAAACAAATTATTGTGTAAATTATACTTGTAGTAGGATTATTTAACGACTTTTTAATTATGCGATTCATCAGATTTTTTGACGAATTTTATATATAATTTCTTTTTTCTTAAAAAAATAATATTGAAGAATCAACTGTTTTATATAAATTTATTCACTTAAGCGGCTATGAAGGATCCTTCTATATAGAGCTCTCTCCCTCTCAAAGGTTGTATTTTGGTAGTTGGAGAGGATCTGACATAACTGACAGTAAATTAGTAGGAAATGATATATTACTTACTAATAGTATGAGATATATGAAAAATTTTAAACACACTGCGTTCACTAAATGTAAGGAGTATGTAGCGTCTACATTAGTTAGTAGTCAACATTTATGTGTAGTTGTTAATGTTATGCAATCTCGTGAAAGTTTCAATAATGGACTTTTATTGTTGGTTCTAATGGTAATTCAAATTACGCAGAAGCAGATCGAACTGATGTATTAAATTTAAACAGTTTTATTATTCAAATCTCCAGAACGATTGCTGTAATTTTCCTGAAATCTTCAGGAGACTATATATCACTATAAATTATAAATTTAGGATCAGTGGTTTCTGGAACAAAGAGGTGGAGATATTTTAATTTAATTGCCATGGAGCGCACTCTCTGGTGGCAATTTCCCTACACACACATTTTCCCCCTTTCCCATACCCACCTACTTTTGACCTCTACAATTTTCAACCTTAAATTCTTCAAACGTTTTTGGTAAAAAAATCATCATTTATTTTGGTAACTTAATCAAATCCCTTACGTTACGTTACCTTGCTTTACCAGTAGAGAAAAAATCAGTATGCTACGGTTTGCTGATGACATTGTTTTGTTAGCAGAAAGGGCTGAGGATATTGAGAAGTTACTGAATGGCATAAACAAAATACTGAAGGCAGATTTTGGACTGAGTATAAGACAAAAGTGATTAAATGTAGCAGAAATGATACCAATACTAGTAGATTAAATACAAAAATAGGATCAGATGCAATAGGAGAAGTAAGAGAATTCTGTTACTTGGGAAGCAAAATTGCAACCGATGGCCGAAGCAGGAATGATGTTAAAAGCAGAATAGCACTAGCAAAAAGAACCTTTATGAAAAAGAGAAACCTGTTAGTTTCTAATATTGATCTAAGAATTAGAAAGAACTTTTTAAAACTCTATGTGTGGAGCACAGCACTTTATGGTAGCGAAACCTGGACTTTAGGAATACCGGAAAGAAAGAAAATTGAAGCATTTGAAATGTCGTGATACAGAAGAATGCTGAAAATTAAGAGGACTGACAAAGTAAGAAATGAACGAGTTTTGGAAAGGTTGGGTCAGGCAAGAATTTTGTGAAAGAATCTTACAGACAGAAGAGACAGGCTGGTAGGTCATATTTTGAGACATGCGGGATTGCTTAATTTGCTGGTGGAGGGAACAGTCGAAGATAAGAATTGTAGATGAAGACAGAGATTATAATATATGAAGCAGATAATTGAGGACGTGGGTTGTAAGGGGTATGTAGAGATTATGAGGTTATCACAGGATAGGAAGGGATGGAGGATTGCATCAAACCAGTCGAAAGACTGACGACAGCAAAAAAAAATTATACGAGAAATTCGTATAAATCATGGACTAAAAAAAAATCCACTCTCAGGACAATTCGGATACCAGCATTAATTTGATACCGATGAATTTTTTTTTCATTTAACCCTCCACTTAGTTCTCTAGAATTATTTCCCCCCCCCCCCACCCCCCTTTTTGATGTTATAATCGTATTTGTGATAGTAAAAACTAAAGAAATGTGGAAATTATATATTTCTTTCTCTAAAGTGACATGAGGACAAACGATGATTCCATAATAGATCCGTTTTTCATTCGGAACTCTTAGCAGTTCGGTACCCTGAATACAGGTGCCGCTGTGCCATGATATAAGAACATAACTCTAGAACGCGGAAGCTGTAGTCCGCATTCCGCGTACATGATATACGAGACATATTTCCTCCGCGCCATTAAACGGGAATAAACGACAAATCCGCCAACGGTAAACAGAATACATTGTTGCAGGTCAGAAGTATAGCACGGATTTTATTATCGAGTTTACGGTTGCGGTTAGACTTGTCTATGCTGTTACGTGGAAGAGAGGTTCCTTCAAAGGAACCCCGTTCCCCTTTGCGGACACGTATCCTGCTACCCGCATAAAATGTCCGACATGTTGCCAGAGTCACTTCTCAAAGTACCATGCGGAAGAAAACTGTTAATTACAGGGGCTGTGCAGCATATGATGTGTGATGCTGTATGAAACTAACAATTAAATCATGTTACTAAGAACAAGAAGTTGTTCTATATAAGACTAATATCCCCTTAATAAATTCACTAGCAGAGTACCCAGCGTTTTCTGGTTTGATAGGGATTGATTTTAGTTTCTCAGTGAAAAACAAACCTACCAAGTTTCATGGAAATCGCCGTAGCTATTTCCGGAACGTAGCTTAACGTGTATTTCACGCCCACTCTCTACAGTTAGGAGATAAGTTGGTGTTGATTTACACCACAGTACTTTTAATCACCCAGTTAGAAATACGCGAGCCAAGTTACATCAAAATTGCCTCAGTTATTTACAAAACGTAGCAAAACATCAGTTTTATGCCCAATCTACCAGAAGGGGAGCAAGTTGGTGTTGATTTACCAATTAGGTGCCCAATGAGAGTCACGTGTACCAAGGATAACATCGTACACCCCTACCCTATGAGCAGGTAAGTTTGGGATGAACTACACATATAGTATTTTTAGTCGCAAAATGAGAAATATGTGTACCAAATTTCATCTAAATTGCCCCAGCCGTTTCCGGAGCGTAAAAAGATATGCCACTCACCCTATAATACCATGGAGGGCGTGATTGGAGGTTCATTTAACCGTACAGTAATTTTGGTTGTCCCTTGAGAAACACATGTAACAAGTATCATCAACACGTGCAGGTATTTCCGGAACTGATCCACTTCCACCCTACCAGAAATGGAGTAAGTTGGTGCTGATTTGCCTACACAGTATTTTTAGTCGCTTAGTGGAAAGAATAAGCACTAAATTTCATCCAAATCATTCCAGCTGTTTCCAGAATGTAACAAAGCGTTTACTTAGTCCCACCCTTCAGTAGGGATGTGGATTAGAGTTGATTTACCTTACAGCATTTACAGTCGCCAAATGAGAAATATGTGTACCAAGTTTCATTTAATTCGCTATATCCATTTCCGGAACGTAACAAAACGTCTTAGCAAGTTCGAGAGACACCAATTAAGGAAGAAGCAATAGTTTTAGTTTGAAAAGTTGAATCATGTGAATCAAATTTCATACCAATCGGTCTAGTTTGTATATACCCAAATGCTTCAACCCCCCCTGCCCTCAAAGAAGTGAGTTGGATTAATTTGTTGCTACAGCCTTCCTTCCCAGAGGTCCTTCCTCAGCAGGGATCCATGAAACAATATTAATAAATAAATAAAACATAAAAATGTGTACCGATTTCCATCAAAATAGCTACAACTAATCGATTCTGAAACAAACATACATACATACAAACGTTGATATTTATACACGTTCAACGACTATTCTGCCTGCAGCATCACCAGCACAAAAATAGACGAGTGGGCGAGTTTGAAATAAAGGGAGTTGCAATAAGAACGCAAGATTTGAATTTTAAGTAAAACATAGTTTTCTGAAACAAAGTATTGAAGTATTTATTGATTTATAACTTATACGTTTGGGAATTATGTATGGAACAACACATCCGGTAAATGGCCGCCATGGTTCATGAAAGGAACTTAAAATTATTAAAAACATACTTAAAATAATTATGCCTTCTAATGTAACGACGTCTGCGAGATGTCATTCTGGCTCGGGATAAACTTCAATCTCATAAAAACATTCGTAAACATTGTTTCTCGAAAATGAAAGCTAAACAAAAGCCAAAACATAATTAATTGTTGATTTGAACAAGATACATACTTTTATTTCAGGAATTTAGCAATTCATTTATTTTCGGTTCCTTAATTTAAAGCAATTGTTATTAAATAGTGTTCGAAACCTTGATTTTGTAATCACATCTCTGGCAGGGCGCACGTCGTTTGCGATACAGACAAAAGTAGCCTTTTATTTCTATTAACGATCATTATTCTGAGCGACAAAGAGGTATTACCGAATGTGCATTGTCAGAATCTCCTCCAGTGTTTGTTAGTGGAAGTGTTATCTTGACCAGTTTCACGAGTAATTCTGATTGGCTGAAGGCTCCACAAATATCCAGGTTGATCTTTTCTACATCACAATCTGGTGGTAATCGCAAGTTTCTGTTTGTTGCACTAGTAGTTCAAACTAAGTTTTGCTTTAAATCTTTTCTCATTATATAAACTCGATTTTTTTTTAAATCGTCAAGGAATATAATAAATTTAAAATTGTACAGAATTCCGATAGTGTTGTAATAGAGTGACATTTCATCCGTTCAAACTGCAGAAAAATGTAATTTCCTGTCTTCGTTTCTCGTTGTCATTCCGTTTGATTCTGCGTTTAAGTGTTCATTTGATTCAGTTATGTCTCCCAGCCAACACTGCTGATGGAGTTTGTCTCATAAACCAGACACGCTTGTGTCCCAATCTCCGTTGATTTAGCTTTCTGACTGTTTCAGCAACTAAAATCAGTTCTCAAAAGTTGTTGACTGATATCATTAATATTCGTAAGATGAGCGTAGCATTTTAAGAGTAACGTTTCTTGTCTCTTTTATATCGTTATAAAATTACGTGAAAAATGAAATACAGACTGAACTTCTAGGAAATATGCTCTAAGGATTTATATTTGCGTGAGAAATATGAAGCAATGGAAATTAACCTCTCTTCTAAGCATTAATGTTTTTAAGTGTATTATTTTCAAGTAATTTAATCCTCCAATTCGATAAATGTTTAAAATGTTATTAATCAAAGGAAAGTGATCTGATTCAATTAAATATAACATACCAACACTCCTGCTTCTTTTTCATTCATTCGCCTCCCGTTCGTTTTCCCTTCCTTTGCTCCGCTCCTTGGCTCCCTCTCTCCACTGATTCTTTCTTCCTCTATAATTTATTCAATTTCATGTGGTTTTCATGACGTGGTGACAGAGTTTCTAACAGGCTAGGCATTTTGCCTCTATTGTAGCCACTTAACATAGACCGGTAATCCCACCAACGTGGAATCCGACTACGGAATCGTTTTTGCGTACTTCGCATGCCCCAAACAAGTTTTGTCAGAAGTGAAGGACGGCTTGTGGGCATTTCAGAATCGCAGTCGATATCTGAATTTGAATCAGGTACCTACCGATTACCAGTCAGCCATCTTAACCACTAAGCCACCAAACAGCTCGTAATAATGATGATAGTATCATTTTAAAAAAAAACCTATCTTGTAAGCCCGTCAAAGATGACACGTTGAACGTAGAGTTCTGACAATACATTTCTTCGGACTTACTATAATACTGACGGAAAAAGTAGCGAAAACATCTACATCCAATATCAATAGCTTCTAAGCCCGTATTGAAACCAGTGTTCTGGAAGTACACTTCCTTGGAAAAAACACTTGAGATTACGCTTATGACCTTAAAAGCGATGCAATGTGGTAAATAAATAATAGTTTACCCTAACAGTGATGTCTCTGGACAGAGAGTATAAGAAAACATTTATATCGACTGAATATAAATAAACAAAAAGTAATTAATTATTAATATGTTAATTTAAACGCAGTACATACTTTTCCTCGGCGTTCTGGCAATTCATTTCTTCGCGGTTGCTTCACTAAATAGAACTGTTACGTAATAACGCTCATAACTTTTATTTTGTAGTAGCATCTCCGGCCGTTGTTAGTCAGGCAACAAAGGCCGAGCGTGTGACGTCAGCAATACGAATATGATGAGGGTGAGTCAATTAATTACGTGAGTTGTTTTTCTGGAATTCTTAACCCCCCCCAAATCTGGTGAGATTTGGTGAGATCTGGTCGCACCCTCCCCCCTCTAAAATGAAGTGAAATTTTGACGGAGACCGCCCCCCCTATCTTCTAATCGACCTTGTAGTTTTCTGAGACCTTTTTTTTCTTGACCATATAACCCCCCCCCCCTCCCGAAAAGTCGACATTCGTATACTATTTTTTAGGTTTACCATCCTTCAAGAATTTCAAAACCTTAGTTCCGTTGAACCCGCCCACCTCCCCCTTGGTGAGGTTTCGTGAGATTTCGCCGGACTCCCCCCTTTTTCACCTCACGTAATTAATGGACACCCTCTGACCAAAGTAGCATTTTATTATTATAAAAAGAAAACATATTCGTGCTGGTCGACTGGAGACACGGACTAATAAATGAACACACCGGATACGATGTCAACTCAAACCTGCCCATCTTTCTCACTACTGTTTTTAGGTGAATGATCGGTTATACTACTGTTTTTAGGTGAATGATCGGTTATATTCCTTCACGGAACAATACGACAAACTTTATTTGATATTTTTTGATGGATGTGGAAATTCTCCCTCGTTTATTTTAACGCAGGTCACCTGATCATGAAAATATTTCCCCCTGCATCAAGCTGTGAAGGTCAAATAACTTCACAAAATATTAGATCTAACAAATATATTATTATTATTATTATTATTATTATTATTGCAGCTATATCGATCCTTTTTTCAGGATGTAGCCTCTTTAAGCCTGATGAGCTATATATTGCTGGAGTTGTTTGTCGGTAGAAAGCTGACAGAGGTTAATCAGTTGAGGTGTTTTACGGCCCCAATGAGCAAGCCTCTTTCTGATTTGGTCAGGCGATACCATTCAGTCAAGACGGGGTAATTCTTAACTAGCCCACGTCTCGTTAGATTTCAATAACGTCAGTTCGCCATTCAGTTAGTATAGTAACATGTTGTAGTATTCAGTTTACACAAATATAAAAACAATTCCGTACGGTCCTAATGACCTGGTGACAGGGTTTCTATTGCCTGAGCATTCCGTCCTTGTTGCAACCGCCTTAACCTAACCCGGCAATCCTGCTGGGTACAGAGGACTTGCAGCTTAACGTGAAATCTGAGCCACGGGAGAGTTCGAGCGTACTTCACATTACACAGCCAACTGTGACAGAGGTGAAGGTCGGGTTAAATGCCTATGAAAATCCCCGTCAAAACAGAGATTCGAAACAGGGACCTTTCGATCTCCAGTCAGACGCCATAACCACTGAGTCACTAGACCACTCCTTACGCAAGATATGAGGAGCTAGTTCAGTAGTTATTACTTATAATGGCTATAATGAGATATCCTTACAGATCGCGCTTCAACGGTATTGCATAAATTCCTCAGTGATCAATAAATGGGATTATAAAGGCGATACTTGTCTATATTATTGGTTACATAGATTATCTAAGAACTGTCATTTTCATGCCTTACGTTCCCCAACATGTTAATGGGACTGTGTCAAATAATTCATGACAAACAATATATTTCTGTAGCTCACGAGGCATTGTTTAGATCCACAGATATGCAAGAAGATCAAGACGGCAGAAGACATCCTGAAGAAAGAAGATAGTGCAAGAGGATCAGAAGGCTTAGCAAAGATTCCAAAGTTTAGTCAACTTCCACCCTAAAGTTTGTTTCCACCTAGAGTCTCCAAAGTCAACCAATATCCGCTCAGGATAATTAACAGTGTAGGATTCGGCACAGAGGGTAAGAAGACTACATCTTACAAAGTTTTGCGACTCGTCAATGGCGATGATACTATTGACAATGTATGAACAGGAAATCATGAAGGGAACTTTCTCATGAAGCCTTTGCTTACATACCTTGTTTGGTATTAAGTTGTTCGTGTCAAGACGACGTTAAGCATTTGTGAGGAAAGACATCCTCTGTAGCTATAGTGGCTGCGAGGTGGCGTGTCGTAGGGTTGTGGCTGGGTGCAGGCAAGGGCAACGCCCTGCAGACAGGGGCAGGACTCGCAGTGCCTTATCGATCTGCCCTTCCTCAACGCCGAGTCAGCGGAGGATTTTGCAGGACGGGCGGGCGAAGCTGTCTCAAGAGTACTGCCCCGTCCCGGCTAGATCAGGCCGTTGAACCAACACGCCATATTGAGGACGAGGGTTTGACTCAGTTGACAAGGAGCTGCTCTCGGAAAACGTTCCAATGAAATGAGACAATCGAGAAAAAATACCGGCAGAACCTCCGTCCAGATCAGCAGGTGGTTTAGAGGTAAATTTGCAAAGATTCATTCTAGATCTTGAAAACTACTTGCTACAAGCCCACACTACGCGCATAAAAGACTGTTACGAGACAATCTTTTTCTTGTCGCATATTTTGAGTTTGTTTATTGTAGTCCTTTTATATTTTGTCTTTTCTTACCTTTTGTAGTAGTTCGAATTTAGCACCAGTGGGTAGGGCGCTTGCTTTCTAAAGTTCGCTGCTGCGGTCCCCAATTGAAATCGAGATTGGGTAATGAATTTTTAAGTGTTTGATAATATTGGGGTGTCTATTAATTACGTGAGGTGCAATAGGGAGAAGGGGGTCCGGTGAAATCACGCCAAGGAGAGGTGACAGAAATCTTACGTCATCTTTTTTTAATTCCTTGAAGAACAGCAGAGATAAAAATAGTTTAAAAACTACGTCGAGCTAAAATAAATGGCCTCGAAAACTGACGAGATCGTCAGCAGAAGGGGGGGGGGGAGAGGGAGGGCAGATTTCCGAAAAAAAAAAACACCAGGTCGTTCCGTGCTTTGGATTCCTTGGATTCCACATTAAACTGCAGGTCCTAGAGAAAGGAACTGGCCGTCCTAACTCTGATCCAATGGAATTACTGTGCCTCTTTCGGGAGGATTCTCTTTTTTCTATCTGCTTAACGTCTCTCTAACAGCGAGGTCTTTAGAGACGGGAAAGGATGGGGGGGCAAGAAATGGGAAGGAATTCGGCCATGGCCTTTTGAAGGAAGCATCCCGGCATTTGCCTGGAGTGATTTGGGAAACCATGGAAAACCCAAATCTGGATGCCCGGACGGGGATTCGAACCGCCATCCTCCAGAATGTGAGGCCAGAACGCTAGCCGTTACACCACCACACTCGGTCGGGAGGATTCAGTCAACTCCCGGGTTGTAGACTAAATTTAGTTTATTCAGCAGAGATAAGATTGTTAATCATATGGAGTCTCCACTGTTTTATTTCTCAGATATCCTTTATTTACATCAAACGGTTCAATTATATCTGACAGATAGTGAATCTTCTCTTCTTGTCAAACTCAATACAATTTACTATTCTTTTAAAATTCAAAAAAGCAATATACAGTTTTTTCTTATTTCATGGTTCCTACATGGTTCCTATGTTCCAGAGATAGTTTACAACAACAGGTTCCATATTCCAAAGACCGTTTTTAACACGTATCAAATATACATACACAAAAGTTGATATTGATACGTGGATAATCTTCCTTATATTACACTCTGTAATGTATAATGGAATTTGTACAGTATTCCGCAAGCAGTACCGACAGTTTCTGAGTTAGAAATAAGCCGCATCATTCATGAAGTCGATGTTACTGATGTTAGATAGATAAGCCTGCAGCATATTCTAATCCACTTTTGTTAGGATAACAACACCGTGTGAGTTCGTCTCAGTAATCATTTAAAAACCTGAATTTAGTATGCAATTTAGTGTTAAGAATAGGATAAATAAAAAATTTTTTAGTTATTGCTATAAGAATAGGGTAGCGTTATAAATGAAATTACCAGATTTGTTGATACTTTACGAGCAAACTACTTGAATAACTTAAAACTGATCATTGCTCTTTCGGAAATAATATTTCTTTTGTAAGAAAGAATTCAGTGAAATATTTAACTCGTATCAAATATACATACACAAAACTTGATACGTGGATAATCTTCCTTATATTACACTCTGTAATGTATAATGGAATTTGTAGAATATTCCGCAAGCAGTACCGACAGTTTCTGAGTTATAAATAAGCCGCATCGTTCATGAAGTCGATGTTACTGATGTTAGCTAGGTAAACCTGCAGTATATACTAATCCACTTTTGTTAGGATAACAACACCGTGTGGGTTCGTCTCAGTAATCGTTTAAAAACCTGAATTCAGTATGCAATTTAGTGTTAAGAATAGGATAAATAAAAAAACTTTTTTAGTTATTGCTATAAGAGTAGGGTAGCGTTATAAATGAAATTAACAGATTTATTGATACTTTACGAGCAATAATATTTCTTTTGTAAGAAAGATTTCAGTGAAATATTTAAAACTATTTCCTACATTGGAGCTGTTTCCCAGCGATCGTAAACAAAATAGAAGCGGGATACTGCTGATGCCTTGTAATTGTAGATAAAACTTTTATCACTAGTTTATAGTTTGTCCTGTACTCATGCAGATGAGCTCAGCGGACAGCAGTTTGCCGGTGGTGCTCTTATCCGATTGCCCAGTACTCCAGGCGGAGTCCGTATGCTCTATTCCAATTGGATAAATTCTTCTTTCATTGCTGTTTTGCACCAGAGTAGTTGGAACTAGTTTCTAAAACTCTCAACACTAAACAGTTCTAAAACTAATGAAATGGAGTTTCTCATGTGTCTTGAGAGGGAAGTTTCAAGCTTCGCTTAACCTTGAAGCCGGTTTTTCATTACATCCTCGTTCTCAATAAAAGGATGTTTTTGGTAATGTGAATCTACGTTACAGTTTTCCCACTAGAAAAGACCCGCGTCGTTTCATGGCATAAAAATTTTCACATAAAAATGGACACACCTAATACTTCTTGGAGATCCAAATCAGAATATTACGAAAGGTTCAGACCGAACCGACATTCAAGTTTGCCGAATCTGGGCGAGTATTAGCTCTCCCCATTAACAGCACATTTGACGGTTCTAGGGCCTTATTAAGAAGAATAAGAAGCCATTTTAGGCTTTTTTTTATATATAGTAATGGTTTTTTAATGGTTTCCGCGCATGGCTCAATGTTGAATTCACAGCTAGGAAAAAAAAAGTTATACCAGAGTAGTTCCGTATAACAACCGCCACGTAGAACCCCGTCCAATCAATTGCATCGGAACAAGAAATTTAGACAGAAGCTATAAATACAGGAGCAAAGTTAGAGCGGGATCTTGTTACGGCGCAAGAGTGTAAGTGCTTGATTGAGTAGGAAAAGTATGTACAACGTACAAGTATGTGTGGTTTATGGCTGAATTTATCTGAGTATAAATTTTTGAGAAGTTTATGGGGTGTAAGTTTGGTTATTCGCTGTTTTCTTCATAAGTGAGGACTTTCTAATAGTAACTCAAAGTTAGGTTTCTTTTTCGTCGGGGCAAAGTAAAAATACCATTTTTTAAGTGTGACCAAGAGAAGTCATTAGTTAGATAGGAATGAGAATGTACCAAGACTTTTAGTGTGCTTAACTCAGATTCATCGAAGCCGTAAATCGTATTAATATTCCGCTGTTTAGAGAGTCATCGTCTAATTTGCTCATGTTAAAGCAGCAAATTGACCACTACGTATTTCAGAAAAATGTGTGCATCATTCATCACTGCGCAACATATGCAAATAATTGTTAGGATCAGTTAGGAATTTTTACGTTCTGGCCTCGCATTCGGGAGGACGGCGGTTCGAATCACCGTCCGGGCATCTAAATTTGGGTTTTCCATGGTTTCCCAAATCCCTCCAGGCAAATGCCTGGAAGCTTCCTCCAAAAGGCCATGGCCGAATTCCTTCCCATTCCTTGCCCCCCCCATCCTTTCCCGTCTCTAAAGACCTCGCTGTTAAGAGACGTTAAGCGATTAAAAAAAAGGAATTTTTATTAATTTGGTACACATATTAATCATTATTGCGTAATATACATGTATTTTAAAGAATATATTAGAACCAGTTAATGAATATTCGGGGTGTATGAGTTTCGGAGAGACTATATTAGGCTTTACAACCAAATGTCAACCTCTCCTACACGTGGTGCACCCTGTTTGCACGGACGAGGCTCTGGCGACTGAAAGATTCCCGGTATAAGGAGTCACCCAGGTCACCCACTGAATTGGGAGCGGGTCCCGGGCACCCTCTTGCCCTTGGGGTTGGAATTGGCCCCTAAACGCGGGTGAATAAGAGTGATCAACGGCATGAGGATGCAGAAGACAACGGGAAACCACTGCATTAAAGACCCAATGGTATCCCCAGTACATGTAATCCTCTCAAATTATATATATCGTGATGGCTTCTTCCTGGGTAAAATATTCTGGAGGTAAAATAGTCCCCCAATCGGATCACCAAGTGGGGACTACTCAAAGAGGAGTCATCAGAATGGATAGAAACATTCTACGAGTCGGAGCGTGGAATGTTAGAAGTCTGAATAGGGCAGGGTACTTAAAAACGTAGATTGAACGACTTAAGTTAGATTTCGTCGGACTTAGTGATATTAAGTAGAAGGAGGATGCACAGTATTTCTAGTCTGGGGAACACACAACAATTAACACAAACTCTGTCAGTGGAGTTACTGTTGTAGGTTTTGTAATGAATAAGAGAGTAGAGAAACGGGTGAGTTATTATGAACAGTTCAGTGACAGGGTAATTTTGATGAGGTTAGAAACTAAGCTCACCCCAACCACGTTAGTACAAACGTGTTTCGGACACAAGAAGATGATGAAGAAATAGAGAAAATATACGCCTAAATTAAAGAATTAATCCAATATGTGAAGGGGGAGAAAAATCTAATAATCATTGGTGATTGGATTGCAATAGTGGGAGAAGGAAAAAGAGGAATACTGTAGAAAGTTTTGGTATAGGAGAAAGAAATGAGGAAGAAAGCAGGTTCTTAGAATTTCGTGAAATATATCAGCTAGTCGTGACAAACACACTGTTTAGAACCATGCAAGACTGATATACACCTGATAACGTTCAGGGGATACAGGCAGATATCAGCTAAATTATGTCATGGTCAAACAGAGATTCAGCAATCAAGTTCTAGACTGTAAAGCTTACCCAGGAGCAGACATAGATTCTGACCATAATTTGATAGTAATGAAGTGCAGGCTTAAATTCAAGCGAATAAGGAAGCAATATAAACAGACCAGACTAGAAGTGAATAAACTGAAACAATCTAACACCAGAGAAAAATTGCAGAAATTGTAGACTTAGGTCTAAGAATTAACTGTGAAAGGAGCTCAACTGAGGACGAATGGAATGCATTAAAGACCGAAATAATGAAAGCTGGCAAAGAAACCTTAGGCTTTAGGGAACAAGCTGCCCGAAAAACCTTGGATCACAGAAGAAATTTTGGAGCTAATCGATCAGAGGAGAAGGCAAAAAAATGCTCAGGATGAAGCAGGAAGGGAGAAAAATTAGGCAGTTTAGAAATCAATAAATAGGAAATGCAATAAATAAATAAATAATGGCTACAAGAAAAGTGTGAAGAAGTAGAAAAGGAAATATGATGTTGCATATAAGAAGGTCAAACAGAATTTTGGAGAAATGAAGAAGAGGACGTAAACATTTAAAATGCTGATGGGAAAACCTCTTTTAAGCTCAGACTATACAGCTAACCGATGGAAGGAATACATTGAGAAACTGTATGATGGAGACGACTTGAAACGGAAGGTGATGTTAACATTGATGACTTAGGAGCTCCTGTTTTGAGGACAGAATTTAATAGAGCCCTGAATGACTTGAAAGAAACCAAGGCAGTTGGAATTGATGAGTTCTGTGCAGAACTTCTTAAATCCCTAGGAGAAGAAGGAATCAAAAGATTATTAAAACTAATATCAAAAGTTATGAAACAGGAGACATTCCTACTGATTTTAATAATAATATCATCTTCAACTTCCGAAAGAAAGCACAAGCCGACAAATATGAAAATTATGGCAGAATTAGTCTAACATCACATGCTTCAAAATTACTGGCCAGAATAATGTACAAAAAAAATGAAAAAAAAATTGGAGAAGGTAGGTAGAAGAGATAGTAGGTGAAGATCAGTTTGGGTTTAGGAAAAAGCCGCGGTACAAGGGAAGCAATTCTGGCTTTAAGATTAATACTTGAAGGGCGGATCAAAAAAAAAAGATGCTTTCATGGAGTTTGTTGATTTAAAAGACGCTTTTTGATAATGTTAGATGGGACACGTTGTTCAAAATTTTAAAGAAGGCTAAAATTTCGTGATAGAAGAATACTTTATAAACTATATAAGAATCAAGTGGCTATAATAAAAGTAGAGAATCATGAGAGACATACATCAGTTTAAAAGGGCGTGAGAGAAGGTTGTAGTTTATCCCCGTTAATATTCAACTTGTATGTAGAGGAAGAAATAAAGGATGACAAATTTTCATGTGGCATAAATGTTCAAGGAGAAAAAAACCAGTATGGTACGATTTGCTGATGACACTGTCTTCTTAGCAGAACATACTAGAGATATTGAGAAGGTAATGAATGGCATAAAACAAAATTCTGAACGAAGATTTTACACTGAATGGAAATGGAAGCAAGAAAAAAAGTGATGAAATGTAGCAGAAATGATAGTAATTACAGTAGATAAATATAAAAATGGGATCGGATAGTAGGTGAATTCTGCTACTTGGGAAGCAAAATTAGAACCGATGGCCGAAGCAGGAATAATGTTAAATGCAGAATAGCTCTTGCAAAAAAAAAAAAAAAAAAAAAAAAAAAAAAAAAAAAAAAAAAAAAAAAGTTTTCATGAAGAAGAGAATTCTTTTAGTTTCATATATTGATCTAGAAATTAGAAATAACTTTTTAAAACGCTATGTGTGGAGCACAGCACTTTATGGAAGCGAAGCATGGACCTTATAAAATCAGAAAGAAAGAAAATTGAAGCATTTGAAATGTGGTGCTACAGAAGAATGCTGAAAATTAAGTGGACAGATAAAGTGCGAAATGTACAAGTTTTGGAAATGATGGGTGAGGAAAGAAGTTTGTGGAAGAAGCTTTACAGAAAGACAGGCTGGTAGGTCATATTTTGAGACCTGCTGGATTGCTTAATTTGTTATTGGAGGGAACAGTCGAATGTAAGAACTGTTGAGAAAGACAGAAATTAGAATATATGAAGCAGGTAATTGAGGACATGAGTTGTAAGGGATGTCAGAAAAAAATAAAGAATATTCAAGAAACATTAAGATTTTTTGTGAACGTTATACACTGCTGGAAATTGAAATAAGAACACATTTACGCCGGTGTGTAAGGACCCCCCACCATACTTGCTCCGGACACTACGAGAGGGCTGTACAAGCAATGATCAAACGCACGGCACAGCGACACACCAGGAACAGCAGTGTTTGCCGTCGAAGGGCGCTAGCTGCGCAGCGGTTGGGCACCGCCGCAGTCAGTGTCAGCCAGTTTGCCGTGGCATACGGAGCTCCATCTCAGTCTTTAAACACTGGTAGCATGGCCGCGACAGCGTGTAACGTGAAACCGTATGTGCAGTTGACGGACTTTGAGCGAGGGCGTATAGTGGGCATTTGAGAGGCCGGGTGGACGTACCGCCGAATTGCTCAACATGTGGGGCGCGAGGTCTCCACAGTACATCGATGTTGTCACCAGTGGTCGGCGGAAGGTGCACGTTGCCCGTCGACCTGGGTCCGGGACAGCAGCGACGCACGAACGGACGCCAAGACCGTCGCATCCTACGCAGTGCCGTAGGGGACCGCAACCGGCCACCTTCCCGGCAAATTAGGGACCACTGTTGCTGCTGGGGTATCAGAGAGGACCATTCGCAATCGTCTCCACGAAGCTGGGCTACGGTCCCGCGCACCGTTAGGTTCGTCTTCCTCTCACGCCCCCAACATCGTGCAGCCCGCCCCAGTGGTGTCGCGACAGGCGTGTATGAGGGACGAATTGGAGACGTGTCGTCTTCAGTGATGAGAGTCGCTTCTTGCCTTGGTGCCAATGATGGGTGGTATGTGTTGTTTGGCGCCATGCAGTGAGCGCCACAATCAGGAGTGCATACGACCGAGGCACATAGGGCCAACACCCGGTATCATGGTGTGGGGAGCGATCTCCTACACTGGCCGTACAACCTCTGGTGATCGTTCGAGGGGACACTGAACAGTGCACGGTACATTCAAACCGTAATCGAACCCAATCGTTCTACCATTCCTAGACCGGCAAGGGAAACATTGCTGTTCCAACAGGACAATGCACGTCCACATGTATCCCGTGCCACCCAACGTGCTCTAGAAGGTTGTAAGTCAACTACCCTGGCCAGCGAGATCTCCGGATCTGTCCCCCATTGAGCAAGTTTGGGACTGGATGAAACGTCGTCTCATGCGGTCTGCACGTCCAGCACGAACGCTGGTCCAGCTGAGGCGCCAGGTGGAAATGGCTTTGCACGCCGTTCCACAGGACCTACATCCAGCACCTCTACGATCGTCTCCATGGGAGAATTGCAGCCTGCATTTGCTACCGAAAGGAGGATATACACGGTACTAGTGCCGACATTGTTGCATGCATCTGTTGCCTGTGTCTATGTGCCTATGGTTCTGTCTGTCGTGTATCATGTGTTGTATCTGACCCCAAGGAATGTTATATTAAAGTTTCCCATTCCTGGGACAAGTGAATTCACGGTGTTCTTATTTCAATTTCCAGGAGTGTAGAAACCAACATAAAACTGTAACATTTGGAGGAAATAATTTACCTGGTAAATTCTGTTATAAGGAATTTTCTAAGAAAAATATATTATACTACCTGGCACGGGACGTACATAAAAAAATATCTTCGTATGAAACGTTGAGAGTTGCAAATTTTGTCTCAAACTGTTTTTATTTAAGGTGTATTTTTTGTGTGTGAAATAGTTTATGAGGCGGATATTTGGGACTGTCCCAGCATTTGCCTTGGTGATGACTAATACGGGGGCTCAGGACTCAAACCTGGTGCTATGGTGAATCCACGATCCCGTGTGGTCGCTCCTAAAATCACGAAGTCACTTTGACGGTTAATAACCTTCTCTATATGGACGCATTACTATGAAACGTTTTCGAGACGAAGGGTTACGTTTACACTATAATGAGTCGCGTTCCCAAGGTGAGGCAGAGTGCAGCGATAGATGGAGGGCTGGTTTTCGGCGCTGCCGTCTTTAACAGCAACCGGGATTAAGCCAGCCTGCGAACAATAGTGACACGAGTCTCGGATATACTTTTATGTTGTTCCATGGAATGCTGCCCCGAGGTTGAAGGGGAGAAGAGGCACTTGTGGACTGTGTGTCGAGGTGAGAAGACGGACTGGCGAGACTTCCGCCATCCTCTGTTGTTTTGAGGTTCGCTTCCCGCCACCGGTAGTGTCAACAGTGCGCGGACACGGTAATGAACCTCTAAAATTGCGACTTATTGCAACATATCAAGGGCCCGAAAAATACCCCTGAGTAGTTACCTTGATTAGCTAGAGACATGTTCGAAACAGCCAACTGAGCTAACCATCTGTAAAACTATTCACATGTCAGATTTGTGTCATTTAGTTTGGTAAAAAAATTCATGTTTTTTTGTGAACCCATGAGACGTGTCATGCGCGAGGCTCAATATTAATATGTTGATAGATGTAAGGATACACAGCTTCTTAGGTTTAGTAATTAACACCGAGCGTGGTGGTGTAACGGATAGCGTTCTGGCCTCGCATTCGGGAGGACGGCGGTTCGAATCCCCGTCCGGGCATCCAGATTTGGGTTTTCCATGGTTTCCCCAAATCACTCCAGGTGAATGCTGGGATGCTTCCTTCAAAAGGCCATGGCCGAATTCCTTCCCATTCCTTGCCCCCATCCTTTCCCGTCTCTAAAGACCACGTTGTTAAAAAGGGACGTTAAACTGTTACAAAAAAAAAAAAAAAAAAAAGTAATTAACGTTTCTTTTTTATGTTGTTTCTGTGGTAATTGGTTATAGACAGTGGTATTTTCAATTCACTATTTTGTATCTGATTAATGTTAAGCTGATTATATGTGTATGTTGTTAAAAGTGCTTTATATCGTTATATTATTATTTCTTAAGTATTGTGTCAAAGAAATCCACGCGTCGTTATAACCAGATGAACAAAGTACATGAAAATCTTTGGACGATAAACAGTACAAGAGGAAGATCTTTGGCGGAGATAGAAGAAGAGAGAATATTCTGTTAAGTTGTAGTGACAAGAAATAAAAATGTTAAACTGAATATTTATTAATTGAATGGTAAATAAAGAAAGTATATAAATATGAGAAGTAAAAATATGAAGGAAAGAGAAATATTATACTTGGCGTTCCGTGACAGACGAGATGCCATATATAGAAAAGCACAATTCTTATATAGAGTAAAAAATCATGTAGTCTATTGCCGACGCCGTACAGTGCACCTAACAAGTTTTGAAGTAGAGCCACCACCAAGAGATTTCCGTCTCTAAAGACCTCGCTGTTGAGAGGCGTAAAGCAGTTTAAAAAAAAAAAAAAAACAAGATATTATTACAACACTAAACGTAGGCGTTCTTGGCATTAAAGGGCTTTTCCAACAAAGAGACTGAGTGTTATGTATTAATCTGAACTGCAATGACCATCAAGTTCGTGTTTGTTTCTTGGAGGATAACAATAGCATCATTACGAGCAGTCACCCTGACTGGAGCTAAGACCTGTGGCTAGTAGCTCATCTAGAATGCCTGCTGTTATGGTGTGGGGAGCGCATTGGCCTATAATGTCGGTTATCTTCCATGTATCGAGATCCTCTCAGTCCTTTAATACTTACAAGTCCCTCCAAACTTAAAAAAAGAAAGGCTGCTTGATTTGACTCTGGAAATTACGGCAGAACACAATCAGTAAGTGATATGATAAAGGAGCTGGAATGGGATTCATTGGAAGACAGGCTGGGAGAGCACAAGGCGTATATTAGTGATGAGGCGTGGAAAGATATTGGTGTAAGAATTAAAAGTAATACATGGAAGGAAAAAGATGTCCATGACCACAAGCTGGCACTTGATTTCAAGCACAAAGGTGTGGGAAGATTTTCTTTCGAAGGTAATGGGGCAGGGATTGGAATAAATTACCAAGAGCAATAATGAATAATTTACCAAAACGGCTAAAAGAATTTAAAGTTGAAATTAGTAGAGGGAAAAAGTAGGTGGGAAAAGGAAAGGGGAAAATGGGTGGGAATGGAAACTGCCACCGAAGCAACAGCTCCGTCACAATTAAATTAATAATTCTTGACAATTATACAGAGTCAAATACAAGTCATGTTCATAATAAAAAAAAATTAAATCTCTTTAGGACTCTGTTCAATGCATTTTTTGGTTAAAACGAGCTTAGAAATTCTAACACAGCTCAAACTCAAGAAATAGATCAGAACAGCTCGTGCGATGACGTCTTGGGATGCTGATAACTCAGATCACTGTTTGCAATTACTTTTTTAAATCGACCTTCAAGCAATTCAAGAAATATATCTGAGCAGGTTACGCGTTTCCTACGAAGACCAAATTAAGTTTTTCCCTATTTGAACCTGTCTCCCAGTTGTAGACTGCTCTAGACCCATTACTATATCCAAAACAAGGTCAAGTGTATAAGCAATCATTACTCGAAATTTTTCGGCCATTGGAACAAGTGTAGACGTCCTTAAAAAGGCTGCTCTACCTCTTTGTATACTACTTCTAGCAGTTAGACATTAGACAGCTCACACCGAGCGTGGTGGATAAACGGTTAACGTTCTGGCCTCGCATTCGGGAGGACGCGGGTTCGCATCCCCGTCCGGGCATCCAGATTTGGGTTTTCCAAGGTTTCCCCAAATCACTCCAGGCGAATGCCGGGATGATTCCTTCAAAAGGGCCATGACCAAATTCCTTCCCGTTCCTTGTCCCAGTCCCATCCCGCCTCTAATGAGCTTAGTAGTCGACGAGGCGTTTTTTTTTTTTTATTTTATTTTATATAGGCCTATATATATATATATTTTTATTATTATTTTTTTTATTTTTAATGTTCACTTCTGGATACTGCAGATGCCCTTATCAACGTGCTAGGTGGAGTAGAATGTTTGGGAAATTGTGTGAGAAGTTTCAGTCTACACAGTACACAAGTTTTGAGTGTTAGATAGATGTACTAGAATTTGAGGAAGTGACGCTAATTGTGAAAGACAACTGTTGGTTGTTTGAGGTAAATAATCAACTTACAAGTTACTCTTAAATTCGGGCGGCTTAATAACTGCAGTGTGAGTTCAATCTCCTGAGTAGGTGACGATTTTTCTTTGAAGCTGTACGTCAAGAACGAATCCCACGATACAGCCATCCCGTTGAAAAATGAATACAGAAAAAGTAGCTCTTTAAAGTTAAGCGGATTGGGTGTCTCCCTCTTGTCGAAGACCATAAAGTGAATACGTAGGTCTACTTCCGCAAATTCCTTCCATAAAGTGTGAGAGAAACCAATAAAACAGAATAATTACTTCTAGCTTAGTTTCATATTTTTCCTCATTACAAAAAATTGTTTTGGAATATACATATTTTTTTTTTATATATACAGGTTGCTTAAATTATTAAAGCCCATAAATTACGTGGCAGTAAATCGAAAGCGACCTCGCTTCACTAAAGATTTTTTCATGACTGTTCACAAAAAAGAGGTCCAGACTGGTTTACGGCGGCAGTAAATGTCTGGTGAATACAGAACTAATTAGAAGTTCAGTACAGACGTTAACATTTGCTGAGATGTCAAGGTAGTGTAGGTTGCAATAAACAAAGGGTAGTAAAAGATGATTTCCTGGTCGATTATTACATCAATATACCGTCAATACTCGGAAAGTGTTTATATTTATTGTGAACAACTCATAGGATTTTCCCCTCGAAGCCTAAATGAACGTTAGGTATTAGTAATACTGCGTGTGCTTCTTTTATTCATCCCGTTTCCTGTGGTATAACAGAAGAGACTGTATCTTTCAAACTATAGTTATCGAAATTTTTTTGCTTCATCCATCTGTTTTTCAGAATGTAATTCTATACTGCTATGATAGTTACATTTTTGTTTCATTATTTCTTTATTTTCCTCATATATCATAGCCCAGTACTTAGACTCTAACCTGGGCCTTATTTCCTTTATTTTATGTGCAGGTATACTTATGTCTTAAGTATTAACATATTCTCCTTGTGAACAATGAATGCAAGATCTTCTTCTTCTCCTAGCATTTATTCCGCATTGCATGGTGTGATTTATCGGAATTCTTCTTCCATTTGTGCCGATCTTGTGCATCTTCAGGTGAGGCATTTACTAGTAACATGTCCTCCTACAAGGTATCCAGCCAGCACTTCCTATGTTGTCTACGACTCTCAGGTGTTATATCAAGTGCATTTCTCGCAATTGAAGAGTTGCTGATGAGCAATACGACTCTCTCGCATTTCTTCAGGTATTGGAGCCACACAAATTGGCGCCCGAACGTTGTCATTCCAGATGTTGTCCAGTCTAGTTAGATAATTCGATTTGAATTCTGCTTCTACTATTTCTGCTGTTATTAACAGAGTGGCTACTACTACTGTAAGAGTTCTGTCTAAGTGACAGCACTAAAAGGGTGGCCGAGCGGTTGATTTGTGGACGTCTGATGTGGTGGAAGTCTAGAGGAGAGATTACTAACCTCGGGCGTTTGTGTAGCTGAAGAAATCTCTTGTATCTTGATACGAAGCTCTTCTATCCAGTCTAGTGGGCTACTAAAGAAGATGTTAAGGATTAGTTTGACACCAGCTGATTAATACGTTTAGCATCCCAGGATAAGTAATGAGAATCTATCCTGATAAATGATAACGGACGGCTAACAGTTTACAGAATCCCATTTAATGATCAGTGAAGACTGTAGACAATACAGTTGATATTATGACCTGAAAGGATATGTCCCGCTACGCCTGTGAACGATGCTTCTGCATCTAATTGAAGATAGACTGAAGAATTAATGGTTGGTTGAATGGTCACTGAATGGCTAGATGGAATGCCCGACTCCATGATGTTACGAAGGCCTACATGGTGTACAGACTGAAGCTTAAGAGAGTTGGCCTAGGTACCCATAATGACTCGATGGAAGCTACTCGGGGACTGAGGACATGAAATATGTCTTTACTTCAGAGGTATACTCTACTGACGTCATTAGGCAGTTCAAGTCGGTGCTGGTGATTGACTCAGCGCGTCAGCAGGTTTGTGAATAATATGTCGACGCTGAGGTAGCGCTTACAACCTGGCTCGGCTGCCTCTAACTGCATCGAATATTACTTTTATTAAAATCTATGATTATTATAAAATAAATCCTAATGGTTCAAATACGACACTGACACTACTACTGCTATTCCTACTAATATTCGTCGTCGTCGTCGTCGGCCATACTCGTTTCCGAGTTTATGTTACTCTCTTGCGTGTTTATTTGTGTGTGCGTTGGTGGCTGGTCAGGCCGATTCTTGCATAGAACAGTCGTCCGCACACACTGCACCCAATTGTGGGTGGCTGGCGCGGTAGGGTCCTACTAATATTACTACTAATACTACTATAATGCTACTACTGCTATCGCCAACACCAATTGCTTCAACCGCACCTCTACTCCACTATTCTTGTTGTTGCTATAATAAACTTAGCCAAAATAGTAAGAATGCTGCTGTAGAAAGTGTTAAGCACACTATTTTTCGTAAAATTCTGGTAATTTACCTCAGGGGCCGATCGCTTTGAAACCATGATGGACCTAACATCTTCAAGCTCCGGTGATTGAAGGGATTCCCATAATTCGTGACTTGGTCAACAAGGTTGGAAAGATTGATGTGCACGGTTGATGATCACCAAATTGTACCAGTGTTCTGGGTTAAATCTTGAACTTCTCTCCAGTTCGTATAAAATGAGGCAACACGACACTGTTAATAGTTATTCATCCATAAAGGACTGCAAACTTCGGTGCTTTTCGGAAGATTAAGCTTGAATTTTCTGGCAGCCGGTTCCAACCTATCCTTTCTTCCATGTCTCATCCAAAACACAGTTGTAGTACTACACTGAATACGCACACACACACGCACACACTGCCAGTCATTCTCACACACAGTAATACAAACACTTTGATTCTGGCGGAGGCAACCAGAAACTACACCAATTAAGCCCAGCGGAAGAGGTAACACTGAAGATAGTAGTCGAGGGGGGGGGGGGAGGGGGGGGAGAAGGAGGATGGGCGTCATGTCAGGATATCGGATATTGCACACATTGTATGTTCATTTATCCGTAGCATCGCAGACTTACTTCCAGGCCGACAAATTTTCAAATCACTCTTGTAACTATGCAACAAATTCCAGTCGATTTGTAAAGCAGTATTCCTGAAATCGCCGATGAGAGTATAACTTACAACTTTCGGCGTATCCCTGACTTCAGAATTCTTTTCTGTATCAAATAAACAATATTCAAATTCTTTATCTGGTCCTTTGATAACGATTACTAATAACATTACAACATTTCGTTTTTCCTTACATTGTTCCTTAACATCTTCCGCCAGGGAGGAAATACGTGATTCGTCATCTTCATACACTAGATGCATTTCCACGTCCATCATTCCGGTTATAATTCCTTTCCATCTTTCTCATCATCTGAAATTAAGTTTTATACTGTACCTGGAATTATTTAACGATTCCTCCTTTTAAATAAAATCAAAAATACTATAAAATCTTTGTATAATTCTTCCTGAATTATTTCACACTCTACATAACTTTACACAGTATGAACAATTAACATTTCACAGCTTCAATAGCATTAATATTATCTTAGGCCACCACCCGTACAAATTCAGAATACAATATCCTTTTATATCCCGGCAACTCCTTACTGGCGCCATTTCCAATTTCAGATCTGCCTTATCTGCTCAATCATTTCCATTTCATCTGTCCATTTTCATTCCTTTATATAATCTTTGTATTCTCCATGATAAGTCCACAAACTATTTCTTAGCTATGGGAGATTCTTAAGGAAAAAATCTCATTAATATCTTATACGATCACTTTATATTTGTTACGCACAAAATAATATTATTCAACCTTATTTTCTAACATTTTATAATTTAACGGGATGTTTCAAGTGGAAACAGCTTTTATTGAAAACAAATGCTATCCAGTAGTACCAAGGGATAAGGGCTCTCACGGATCGTCAAATTCACTGCAACCAATACTAATAAAAGGACAGTTTGGTCATCGCTTGACGTCACGCGCATTGCCTCCATTGGCGAGCTAACAAATGCTAGAGATGTTATGTTCATAGATATGCCTGTTATATAAGATGCTAAGAATTTAGGATACCTGTTTATGTTTCTGTAATCGTACAATATGTTTTAAAAGACGATAAAAAAGTGTGTATTTGGTTAAAATCCATGTATTAACTATTAGCTGTTTTTTGTTTATATATAATCGAACAATGTAGAAAGAAATGTGTACAACTTTACTACTAAATCAACATTAAGACCGTTAAATAATAGAAATTCTGATTATTAGTTAATTTGCGCAGAAATGAATTGCCAGAACAGAGCTTTCAACCTGTCAGTTTTGATGGGGTTAGTTGTTAGAACGAAATAAAACGCGAATTTGACTCCAAATGCAACAGGAAAGGGGTTGAAATAGTTTTTGTGAGGTTTATTTCCTACAGTTTCTATCACAATGCGTTAGCGATCGAGATTTTTCAATACTGATATCCACATGAAATAGTCTTAACTCAGGAAAATGAGCAAACTGATCCACCGCAGCGTGTTTCCTGAACTGGTACTTGGGCCAATACCGAACAATTCGAGTTTGATAAATCGGCTAGGGCGGTGCTGCGTGACAGATAAACGAAGCAAATTTCGAACAAATTTATTGGCAGGAAAGCTACAAGTGACATTTATGGTGGGATTTAGTGAAATACTACTTTCGCCAAGTTGTAGAGGAAGAAACGACGAGTTGGAAAGAAGCCAAAGTAATGAGCTATTCGGTCGAGGCCCACAAGTACTCGCGTTGTTTAGCTACTGTAGGGACGGAAAGAGAGCGATTTTGGATGATATTCTTCCCATCTGTGGACTGTGAAATGCGCAGAATAGTTACATATCTTGTACTGCTTACTAAAGAATGTTGTTAGAAAGAGTGTCGTTGATTATCCCGAAAGTTACCTATTACGAAACAATTACCAACATGTTTTCTACCATTTGCACGTAAAGTATATTCACAGACATGCAAACTAACCTCACCTCTTGCATATTTTGTACACAGTGTAAGCCCGTATTGCTCCACTGTTACAAATAACCTCTTCTAAAAGTCTTCTTATCCTTTTCAGCTTTTACTTACTTGATATATCAGACGTAAGTGATTACTCCAAACTGTCTTTCTTTACAAATACAATAATTTACTTTACCTTTTATCGATTTCTCTGGATCTTTCGAGCAAAGATACTACATTTTGTGTCTTCCAGTAACCATTAGATGACGACTAAAGTGGACTCTCCATTCATGTTTTATATCAATAGCACTGCCTTTAATCTGAAAGCAAAATTGTACTCCACCTTCCTTTCTGTCATCTACGAAAAGAGATTCATCAAAGTTTTGGCCAATATTAATCACTTCGAGTTTCACTTGAATACACATTTATTCTGCAGCTTCACATACATTACACTGCACTCAACTTATCTTTTATACAACTACATATCTCTTCTTGGTCGCAGCCGTATCAGTCTCTATACAACTCGTCTTTCTGACAACTTTTCAACATAACATCCTTTTCAGTTCATCTCTTGCCGCAACCATTACATCTCTTCTCTTGTTATATAAAACTTCTCTCTGTCATCGGGTCTCTTGTGGCCCGCTTCGTTCCTTGTTGTCAAGGATGCTCCAAACCAGTACGATTTTTATTGGTTTTTATTATAATTAGTACATATATTAAAATACCTTTACATACATACTTACAAGTTGGAATGAAGTAATGTCCTTTACATTCTCTTCCACGTTTTACACGTTTTCCGTCGCAGACATTTTCCCTAACATAGCTCCAGCTTAGAACTAGAGAAACAGGCAGCCAAAGTAGGATTACATATATCTTATGAAAAAACACAGTTCATGACAAACATCAATGATGCTCCTCAAAATCTTAAACTTCGCAATGGAACAATAGCTAAAACAAATTGTTTTAAATATTTAGGAGAATGGATAACGAGTGACACAAAAGAAAAGACTGCAATAGAAACTAGAATACATAAAATGGAAAGATCATTTCATATGACAAAGAACGTATATAACAAAAAATCCTTATCATGGAACACAAACTAAGGCATTATCAAGCAGTGGTTAGACCAGAAACGCTGTATTCGGCAGAAACGCTTAAGCTAACAAGATATGGGGATCTTGAAAAACTGGAAAAAGTAGAAAGAAGAATCTTGAGAAAAATACTAACAGTTATAATGAGGAAAAGAAGACTGAAATTTTACAGGCACATATACAGAATGGATAGTAATAGACTAACAAAATAGATCTTCACCCTACTGAACAAATACAAATCCAAACCCACTGAAACTGAAAAGGACATGAAAAATGCTGGAGAGAAAGCAGATATAATATACAACAGAACACTTTTTAGAGAAGTAATTCACAAGGCAGGTTTTGAGGAGAGACAGAAATACATAAAGGGAAGGAAGTGGACCCAGGAACAAAAGGAACAACACTCTCAAAGAATGAAGGAAGTTTGGAAACAAAGAAAATAATATTTCAGTGAAACATAGCCAAAGTTGATTTATCGTACCCTCCAAATGGTTTATTCGGAATAATAATAATAATAATTAATTTTTAATAAAGAACACCAATGAAACTGTTCTCTGTTTATTGCCGCTCTAATTTCACCGCTGATGGAGATATCATCAGTGACGAATCTGTGTTGAAATTTTCTCTTGGTGTTAACAACATAATAACTCATTTTTAACATAAACCTTTAAATTGTGAAATGTACTGGCTGTTTATTACTTGAAATTTACATTTGTGTTATTAGGGTTGTTCCGACTAAAGCCATCTGTCGAAATATTCCCAGTTGCATGTGGTACAGTGCGCCTTTTCGTAACTCATTTGTCTGCCGTGGCCATCTTCTTTTTGCTGCCACGGTTATGTTGATAGCGTCAATTGAACATTTGTGAACGTGCAATGTTTGTCATAATCTAGTTTAGATTAATGGGTGGTACGTGAGTGTAGGGGTTAGTAATTTATTGTATTTTGTTTCTGTCGTGTTAGAGTGTGTTTATACACCCCAGCAGCCTCTTCTTTTCCAGTGATTCCCAACCCACCTACTTCACCCCCCCCCCCCCTCCCCAGTAGCTGACAGTGTTGTACGGTGATTTTCTAAAATAATTCTAGCTACAATCTTCTGCAACATCTCAAACTCCTGTATTTTGTATCCATAATGTGGGTCTCATATTATCCCGCTATACTCAACCAAAGGTTTGATGAAGTTTTTTCCCCAAATTTCCTTATTTTCCTCGTATGTAACCTTAGAGAGTGTCCATAAATTAAGTGGTTGATCTGGGGTAGAGGGGTTGGCTGGAAAAGTACGCAGGGTTTTGTGGGGAGAGGGGAGGGGGAAGGGTGATTCTGAACTAGGCCACGTAGTTTTTCATTCATATTATTTGTCACAGTTAAAATAAAGTACAGAACACACAACAGCATGTGAATATTTATTTCCGTGATTTAATTATCTCCGTATGTAATTTACGATAGTCTGACAACAGAAAAAAGTACAAAATGTCTTTTGGAACCAATAAGGAAAAAAGCTACGTGCCACGCGCGAAGGGAGGGGGGGAGGGAGGGAGCGCAGAGACAAAAGCCACGTCGAGCTATGTGGGGGGAGGGGTGGGGGTAGAGGTAGGGGGAACGGAGGGTTCACAAGAAGCCAAAATGGAGCTACGTGGATTATGGACGCTCCCTTATCACCGTTTCCAACAGATCCTGGACCTCAAACTCTCTCTATCACGTGCCTATTGTGTCCAAACTTGGTGACTTTATCATCATATAATTCGACAATATATTTCCGCTTTATGTCTTCAACGAGAAATTCCTATCCCACTTCATAACAACACAAAACTATTATTTTCTGTGTACCCAGTGAGCTGATTCCTTACGGCATTTACTGTCACTCGATGTTGATATACCCAGCTGTTCATCTTGACCAGATCTCTCAGTAAGCTGTTTACAATCCCCTCTGCTTTTAATCTTATTAAACAACAATATTCATTCAGCAAAAAATCAACTTCTGGCTGTAAACCACCGTTGTATTATAAATTTTCTACGAGAAACATATCATTCATGTGTCAGGACACTTGATTGTCGTTTTAACAACGCTGTCGATAGAGGTGGAAACAAGATAGATAAAATGCTTAATATTCTAGTTAAAGACATAAAATTCTGCGGTTTGAGGTCAGGCACATTGGAAATAAATTGGCGCAGTCGTTGACTCATTAAATCAGTTACATTGGCTGATAGGTGTCTCAGTTATTTAAATTTTCACACTATTTGTCGATAATTAAGTATCTAAATATCTTCTTCTAGGTAACTTCTTGCACCTCAGTGTATTCTATGGCTCCTTTTACCTCCATAGTTAAGTTTCTTCTTGCTAGGTCTCGCTTTGTATTGCTTCCAAGAGTATTCAGTCTCATATTCTCTTTGGCCGTCTGTCGAAAGGTATTCTCTTTAAGACATTCGGTTTAAGACATTCAGTTGTTTGAAATTTCAATTATGTTGTACTGTACTTGTTTGACTGATTGATCTTTTCACGTATTCTCAGCAGCACCGACTTCGTTGGAGTTGCAACGTCGATGTCAATCAAAACAATAAGTCTCCTGCTGTAGTGGGCTCTTATTATATAGTTATGCCGGTCCGTTACTCGTTCGTCAGGATGTATAAGTCGTATGTGGTCACTGTGGGCGTTAGCCAGTTTTACTTACTTGGGGCGTGTCTGCTGCGGCTCCCGTTCTTGGTACTCCCGTCTCGGCTTTGGCTATCTTACTTAGACTATGTACCTGAACCTGGATATCTCTGACTTGCACTAATGAAAGACACTAAGTGCGTACATAGTTTTATTCTTTCATTGCGGGCTGTTACAGTCGTCCATTGGCCACGAGCAGGACCCCAAGCACTTAGTAATATAAAAGACTGATGGACTTACATTGGTTATGGCAGATCAGCTAACTAGCGGGCAGAGCTGGCCTTCGTTCCCATCTCGATGTTTAACGCAGCATAGTGGCTACTTAGTCACTCCAACTTGGCTTGACCGACTTCCCCCCGAGCCTCGGTGAGCTCGCGCTTATATTTCGTCAGTTGCGTACTCTGTCCCCGTTCTAAGGGCAATCAACTGACAGCTAGCGTTTCTCGAAGCTTCTACACGAGCCCAGTTTCCATAACTATTGCTCGCCGACCTGGATTTATTGCTGAGCTGTCTTGCGACATCCCACGCCAGGCGCTTACTGCCTGCGAGTGTCGCCGCTCATACATTATCATTCTAAATATTTTTACATCTCCCAAAATATACTGTAATTATTAAAACGGTCCGCTACACTGCTGTTCTGATTTACAAGAACGTTTTCTCATGCAGTTGAAGACTTGCAACGCCGAAATCAGTATTTTCAACGCTGTTCAACTAGTGCAAAATGACGACGTTTCGAACCACATGCTGAGGCATCTTCTAGGGCAGAAAAAATTCTTTGCCGTGTTCCGCTCTCCTGATAGGTCAAGCCGGCCGAACCTTCCAGAGCGTCGAACTTTACAATATAGTAGAGGGTACAAAACAGGTCGAAGCTAAGTTCTGTCTTAAAAGAAACTTCGGCATTTTGTACTAACACACGGCACCACGCGTAATGCGAAGAGAACTATATTTTTTGATGTTTCCATGTAGCATATATTCTAATGTGAAAGCATGTAGACAAGGATCCACGTTAGAAAATCAAAACGAACATTTCGTTTAGTATTAAGCGATGCAGTAATATGGGAGTTACTCATATCTACTTATTATTAGTAGCAGGTAGGGAAGTTGCTCTCGCAGAAAAATATATGAGTAGATGATCTTTCGACTGAGGTTAGAAAACACGAGCTGCAGCCTGGAAATAAATACAGATGTAACACATTGTATTGCAGGAGGCAAATAAACCAAAGACATGATCCGCGGTAATGCGATTATTATGAGCACATCAGTTAATAATTACTTAATAAACATGTTTACGGCGCATGGTAAAGACGAAAGAAATATTTGAAATAAATTAGAAGGAGGACCTAGTATTTTTTCCAAAATAAACTTGTTGCTCTGGAGTAAAATTATAAGTAACAATACAAAAATTAATATAATCACCTCTCTTATTCATAATAGGTACACAAGAATAAAACAGAATCGGGAATCCAGAAAATGGCTTTTGAAAAGATTCGTTAGATGACGTTGAAATTCCAGACGGTTACAATTTTAATTTGTGGTTTGCCAGAATTTGAAAACATTACAAGTTAGAGTGCAACATTTTCAGTTTCAGCTCGTTGACCCAAGTCCGAGAGAAATTATTTGGCGTCAAATGTTTTGGAGAATCAGCAAGTACCACAGTCTGTGTCAGTCTTTTAATGAAGCATCGATAAAACAATTGCTGAAAACAAATTTAAAGGTAAAATATTTAAATCTTGTAATCGTTATCTGGACATAGCAATGGCAGTACTGAAAAATATATCTTAAAAATCATTGCTGTACTGATGGCGTTACTGTAAACATGTATTTAAATAATCAGGAATTAATTACGTACTAAAAGTTTCTGTTCCACTACGAGGTATAACCCTCTCCATGGAAACCGCCGATACTTGAAAGACAGAATGGTAGGTACTTCAACTAAGCAATGCTTGCGGTCATACTCGCATCACTTCGCTTAATCTATTTTTATTGAGTAAAGTGGATTAATTTAATACTCTTACAAATCGTAAGGGAATTGGGTCTGTTAGTTTATTCCAGCACAAGCAAAGACTCCTCAACAGATTTTGACGGGGTTATCAAAGTTAGAAATCTTGATATGAATTAACATCTGAGGTACGTCTTTTCGCTCTAAGTAATCCGATGCGGGTGCAGAAAATTAAACGTTTGTTTACATATAATCTGACATAACTTAATAACTATTTAACGTATTCTGATAGGGCTTTCCCACCCTGATTTTTTTAAATGACGTTTGGCAACGTAGGCCATACAGCCAGCTCAATGTGATTATCATGACTCTTCCAGTAATCAATTTCTCCAGTACGTTGTGTCTTCTAAGTATGGACCCCACAGGATGGACATGACACTAACACCCAAGCCCTTGGCCGGACGACCTTCGGCAGAGCCAGTACTCTGGCTACTACACTACCGAGACCGCCACTCTGAAATCTTATTCAACTTAAAGTTTAGGACTCTAGGTTATACATAATCACGCTGCAAGACCTGGCACCGAAGAACAAAATTAAAAACTGATTTGAAAATTACACCTTTTTACCTATAATCTGGCATAGATTTTGGCGTATGTGTCACCATTTGAAATTTTTTTTAATTGCATGGCTTCTTTTACCGGGAAATCCCCTAGTGGCAGAGTTTTCAATGCCCACGTCTTCCGCCTCTGCTTTGAGCGCTACACTAGCGGAGGAAGTGAAGTGTTGCCATCTGTCTGCCAAACGTGTAAGTATGTTCTCTGTGTGAGAAGCGTATTTTTTGTTTGTGAACTGTGTAACTTGTAAGAAACTGACCTTTTTACGCTTCCTGGATTTGCCTCGGGTGGATATTACTCACCACAGAATCATGGAATATTATCTTGCAGTTTCTGCTACTTAATTGGTCTGTATGATTCAAACATACAATAAACTAAAGAGAACTTTACTTCACATTTCTATATATTTCACTCATCTTTTGCTTCACAAATTACACATTCAACAAATCATTAAAAACTCAATTTTCTCTCTTATTATGTCGATTACTATTCGAGCGAGGAAACCAATTCATGCCTCCACCCGCCATCATTTTTATCTCTGGACTTACTTCTTCTTCTTTCTCCGCCATAGATGTTATTGTAACACACTGATATTTGCTCATGCATAGTAACTATTTACGTATCTTTTCCTTTTACAAAAAGAAAATAAATTAAACACACACAAAATTCTAACCTTTAAATATACAAACATAAAACTGAAATAATCCAAACCAAAATGTAAGGGACTATGTTTCCTTACATATCCCTCTGGCCAATTTTTTCACAAAAATTTGTGACAGTCAAATTTTTGGTGATTACTTCTTACATCGCAATTTCAGAATATTCCTTATTATGTTTCCATTCATTCTGTACAATTGTCATCCCAGCACTCATTCTCTGTACAATTTCAAATCCTTTATGTTTCTTAATCTCAACAGTCTTCCTGACTTGGGATATTTTAGATAATCTGCATGTTGATGCGGTCTCCCTACCACAATATAAGGCCCTTCATATACATCAAAAAACTTCTTTATTTCGGCATTAATACTGCTCGATCTTTCATGAGTCCTCACCAACACCAACTCCCCTACTTCGAATTCTGTCTTTTTTGCACGTCGGTCGTATATCTTTTTTCTTTCCTCTGCGCTCTTCTTTAGATTTTTCGGTACCAATTTCATGCGCTCCTGTATGTCTATCCCTTTTTTATCTCTGGATTGACTATTCTTCTTTCTCCGCCAAAGATGTTATTGTAACACACTGCTCTTTGTTCTTGCATAGTAACTATTTACGTATATTTTCCTTTTACAAAAAGAAAATAAATTAAACACACAAAAAAATTCTTACCTTTAAATATACAAACATAAAACAATAAAACTGAAATAATCTAAACAAAAATGTAAGGGACTATGTTTCCTTACAGGCTTATGAGGCTCGTATAGGGGACCGACCCAGCTTTCACTTTGATGATTGCGGGAAACCACCTAGAAACCGACTGGACGGCTGATATGCGGGGTCCTAGGCTCGTGCCCTGTCCTATTGTACATCCCCGATCCATTGCGCGGCGCCTTAGCTCACTGAACCACACTGGAAGGTGTTTGAAACCTTAGAGTCAAGATTGAAAACTTGAGATTCAAACCGAGCGTGGTGGGTGAACGGTTAACGTTCTGGCCTCTCATACGGGAGGACGCGGGTTCGTATCCCCGTCCAGGTATCCAGATTTGGGTTTTCATGGTTTCCCCAAATCACTCCAGGAAAATGCCTGGATGCTTCCTTATTTTTTATTTTTATTGGCACTTGGTTCCAAGACCATACAGCCAGCTTTTACATTGTTTGCAAACATTTCAGAGTAATACATACATTTTAAAGTAATACAAGTATTTTGCTATACAGACATTTCAAAGGATTACAAACATTTCAAAGCAAGTATTTTGCTATAAGGACATTTCAAAGTAATACAAACATTTCAAGGTAATACAAATATTTTGTTATACAAGTATTTAGCTATATGGGTAAGAATACAACGTTCATCACACTTATAATTCGGGCTTGTTTATATTTTTATTTGTTTGTTTTCTATAAACGTTCCAATTGCCTTGTATACTCTTTGGTCTTCCATAGCTAAAAGGTTCAAGAGGTTTATGCCTAGTTGTTGTAGGTCTTCTAGCAGTTTGGTGGACTGCTGCCAGTGTCTTTTGAAAGAGAATATCGCGTGGTTTACATCTCCTTCGCTTGTCTCGTCACAGCCGCATTGAGGGAATGGTATTAGATGTAATCTGTACAATGCTTAGGAAAACAGCCCTGCTTGAATTTTAATCTAGCTATAATGCTCATAGTTTTTCTTGTTGTGTACGACCTTTGGTACCACTGTTTGGTTGGTATCGTGGGATGTAAACAGCCGTAGTGTTTGCCTATATTTTCTACAGATTTCCTCGATATGTTGTTCCATTTATCTCATATGGTGATCCTAATCGTAGATATTATGTCTGTCGCTGGGATTAAGTGGTGGTGTATTCCTGATTTTATTGCCGTTTTGGCTGTTGTTTCCTTCAGTTCATTTCCTGGTATGCCTGTGTGTGCTTTGATCCAGTTCAAATGTACCTGTTTTTGGGCGCCCTGTAGGTGCTGTATCTGTTCCATAATTTTATACCCCAATATATTTCTCCCATTACCAGTATATAGATTGCGGAGTGTTTCGATAGCGCTTCTTGAGTCTGACCAGATGATATTATTTTGCGGTGTATCTTGCACCTACTGTAATGCCTTTAGGATAGCTGTCATTTCTGTGGTGTATACTGTTGCTTCTTTCGGGAGTATATACTTGCCCACATTTGCAATTTGGATGCTTCCTTCAAAAATGCCATGGCTGAATTCCTTCCCGTTCCTTGTCCCCAGCCCCATCCCGCGTCTAATAACCTTAGCCATCGACGAGGCGTAAAGTAGTAAGTAAAAAAATCAATAAAAAAAATCAATTCTAATCGAAACATTAACAAAAGAAACATATGACGCTGTCCTATCGCCATCTGGTTCTCTTTAATCCCCATAGATGGCAGCAGCGTAGTAAAGCCGCCGAGTTAGTGAATGCTAATGGCATACAAGTATACTATGTAATTCAGTGATAATAACTTATAAGTCAATGACAAAGCAAGCGGGAGCTCCTTTGGTTCCCGGGGAAAAGCTGGTTGTTAACCTGGATATCCCTGAAGGCATCAATAGTGATGAATCCGACAGAGCGCGTGTTCGCGCCATATGCTGGGCAGGTGGCTGATAGAGCGGGCGCCTAATGTGTCTGTCATGCCATTACAACCGTCCATTAACATGTGATTTTTCAGGGGGCAGGTGCTCTGTCATAATGCGTTTCGCAGTCGGTTTGTTCTGGGACGCCTCAGGCGGCAGGTGACCCAACGAACTGCTAGATTTCCTCATTATTCCGCCTGCCGCTGTGATAAAGCGGAACAGCTGTTCGGACCACACCGACACTAAACTGGAGGGGGGGGAAAAGAAATGGGGGTTTACCCCGTGGAGAGAGCTGGTATCGTCGAGATAATTATGATCCATCACGACACCGCAGCTGCTTCTGCTCCGGAACACTTAAGCGGCATTTACTGTCCGTTATCTTTCATGTACACGGATTAGCACTCCAATACATTCGTTGAAAATGTCGTTATTACGTAACATCTGCTCTTTCAGACTACAGGATGAGGCACATTTTTTTTTCTTTTTCACTAGTGATAATCAGTGCAAGAACGTATATAAGCACCATAGATTTAATTTTGGTGTAGATAGTTCTCGTAATTTTTAAAATATATTTTGTAATGTTACACTGTGCATTGAGCAAGCGATTTCTTTAATTAGCAAAGTGGAGATAGGTAAAGCAACAAGTAGGAAATTATATTGTCTACTTAATTTCAAATCCTGTTATTACTCATCCTGCCGGTTGGTTCAGTTGGTTGTCCACTGTGATGGTGTCCGGCGCTGACACGGGGTTACTTGGTTGAGTCCAGGTGGCGGAGAAAATTTTCAGTTTCAGTACTAGGCCGGCAGGGTAGAAAAGACGGTACAGCACAATTCCTAATCTGCAGATTGTGATTCAAAGTCATGGGTTAAATCCCAGACTCTCCGTACTGCGTGTGTAGCGGTTGTTGATGGTTATTTACCATTCGTAAGGGGACGTTTAGCCTGGCGGCCTACTCGGTGTCTTCTTTCTTTCTTTTATGTCACATCCATATCACAAACAAAGCTTTGCTCTGAACACTCGCATTACCACAGTCATCCTCACTTACAGCAACACTTACGAATATTATACAACATTTTACGCTTTTAACAGGCGTCATATTAATTAAATATTCCACTTACTTTTTTGACATCCGCTGCCGGTAACCACAACAGTTAGCTCAGCGACAGAGTTGTGTTAAAACCACACCATTTCGAGTCTGAAAACCCTGATGAAAGCACAAGGTTGGGCGCCGAAACGCTGGTACTGAACCATCAATTGAAACAGTGCGATCCCCGAGAAAAGTAAGTGGAATATTTAATTACTTACGAATATTGTCACACGTGGAAAAGCAACCCCAGTCGATCTTCTCAGATGTTCCCATGGAGAGACAACCCTCGTGGTAACCACCTAACGCTGAACGCAGGCAAGGCGCTCATAACAGAATTTTTACTCAGAAAAATGACAAGTAGACTCGAGGAATATTATTTTGATTCTGATTGGAAACACAACTGCTTATATAAAACTGCATTTATTAATGAAACTAGCTATTAACAGCAACTTCGTTCATGTGGACTTAATACTTCCGAATAATACGCTCGTAGGTTGAAATCACGGTAAAAACTTCGATAGCGAAAACAATAATTTGTTGACTCTTTTATCTTAATTTCACAGCTTTTCGACGTCCATTAAAAACACACCTGTTCTGTTCTTGGGACCATGGACGTAGTTCGAAACCTTATCGAAATCCTATTTTTAGTTTTTTCGAAATCGAGTTCAAGGAAAAATAATTATTAATTTCCTATCACTTTTGCCTTAATTTCCCATCTTTTTGATCTCACATCAAAATATATAGATGAAATTCTTTCGGTTAACTAGCCGAGTGAGTCGGTCCATGTCATGTGAGTATTGCCGCTGGCGAATGGAGCTGCTTATTTTATTACAGCTCGGAGTCCGTGCTACCTGATTCCTTTTCCTGTTTTTCTCCTGGGATCATTTATTTATTTCCATCAAAACCCGATCATCAGGTTTTCGAGAATCGTGTTTAACGAAAAATGCGTACCAATTTGTGAGCAATTTTTTCTTAAATTTCTCAGCTTTCTCAATTTGCATCAAATTAAATAAAACACACTCTGTTTTACCGCCAGTATCTGCGACTGTATGTTATTCGAGATCCCATGCAAATCCGACCGGCAATTTTTCCGCGATTTTCATTCATCCAGACATTTTTCCAAAAATATCTTAAAATGTACAGACTTTCTCCCGATTTCAGTCTTATTAGATTTGTAGATAATACGCTCTGAAAATTTCAATTTATTATGTGCTGGCTTTTGCCGCTTCATTCACAGGCACCAAAGAAGTTCTTTTCCCATTTCTGATAGATGTGTAAATTATAGCAAATTATCATCATTAATTACTAATATCTGGTGCGAAATATGTGATGTGTCCTACTACAAATCTGTTTTACGTATTTTGCACCTTCTTTGAGAATAGATATTTTCAAAGCACATAAGATCCCTTGCCGGTGGTGCTTGGACAGATTAGGAACCGAGATATTGGTGCTTGAATTAGTAACATGAAGGAAACAAAATATTCCCACTACGTTACAGTTTTTCCCCTATTCTTGAGAAAGTAGAAAATATGGACACATCGGATGGTATATGCTCAAAGCGCAAGAGTTTTCCTGTCGGTTGGTGTCATAACGGTTCTAGTCGAACAATTATGATCCGAGATATTGGTACGTGAATCATCTAACAAGTAAAAAAATTACTCCCTCAAAGTTACCGTTTTTTCCCCCTTTATTCTCGAGAATGAAGAAAAAATGTACACCTTGGATAGCAATATTCTGAAAGTGTTATCAATCTAACTTTTCACTACTACGGTCATCTTTCCAGTTTAGAAGCTGAATATCTATAGAAAGAATTGACAGATTGGGATAGCATTACTTTTATTTTTTATTGTTTTGGTCAGACACTAATTTTCTACTCCTTCTCAATTTAAGGTAAAGCGATGATTACAAACATTTCACATTTTATGACGTGCTCCAAGCATCCAGACCGCGAAAACCATCTCAAAGTCTGCTCAGTAGTTTTTAAGTTTATGGGCAAAAGAGTAATATGATCAGAAGAGATTCTGGTTTCCTGGTCCGGTGCTGGAGGATTTAATATAACCGTACATACTGCTAATTTTAAGTCAGAATCACTCGTTTTCTAGTTATGCCGGATTATAGGTGAAAAAGTTTGATGTTTATAACAGATTTTAATGTCTTGTTTCGACGTCATGTGCCTTAGTGTCATAAGTCATAACTTCGATTTTAAATCAATCACTAAGCTGTCCAAATGTGAAAACCCCCTTTAAAATCTTTTCAGTAGCTTTTGCTAGATGCCGAAAGAGATACATCAGCGTTACAAATTTATATAATAGCATAGATTTAATTACATATATTACATTCGACATGGAGCGTAAAGAACATAAAAAAATTACTGAACTGTCATAGCTACGTTAGAGCTCATAATAGATATCTCTGGATTGCTAGTTGTAGGGAACACATTGTTTCTGGCACTGTAATAATGTCTGAAACATAAAGTTTTATAGTTTTGTGCATCAAACATTCCGTTATGTTGCAGGAACAACTGCAGTGTTCTAGGCGCTGCTACTCCAGACAAGATTCTCTTCTTCCGCAGATCAGCTCCAGGTGTCATGGAACTGTCTGGAATACACGCGTCGATACGACCGCCTAGCAACAAGTAGTGTCGTATTTCTCCGGACAAGAAGTGTCCCATTCTCACGTCTCTTAGACTTATCCACACGATGGGCTTTTTATAGTCAATTGATGAATTTATTAGCACTCACGCCAGAGCAAAGTTCCCTCAAGTCACGGCCAAGTCCGTCCGGGTTAACGAACGACATTTGTGAAATCTGCGTTTCTGGCGTCTGTCCATTCGGAAGAGTGTTACAACACTGTCCGCTGTCATTCACCGGTATGAAGAGGAGGTGGGATGAATGGTCAACACCTGTCTGTATGTGAGTCATTGTACTCCTACCCGCTAGTGCGCTAAAGCAAGAGGTGCAACGGGACGCTCAAGACATAGGCGAAAGTAGCGAGCACTTAAAACTCTGCCATTAGGGGACGTCCATAAATTACATGAGGTGAAATTAAATCTCACAAAGGGGGTGGGGGTCACGGAAATCTCACGTGAGGTTGTTGAAAATTTTGTTGGACTGTAGAACTAAAAAAAAAGTCAACAACTGACGCGAAAATCGATTTTAAGAGGGTTTTTCGTCGAAAAGTGTGGGTGTTACCGGCTTTGGGAGGGTGAGACCTAAAAAAAATTATAAAAAAGTGTCAAAATGTTGCTAGGGCGATCTCTAGGCGGGGGGGGGGGGCGGAGGGGGTCTCACAGGACCGGATCTCACCAAGTCTCACCAGCAGGAGGGGGGATCCGAAAATCCGGAAAAACACCTCACGTAATTTATGGATGCCCCCTTAGGAGGCCGAACTGTTCATCCCTTCTGGGATATTCCGGCCAAAGAAGCCACAGATAAAAAAAAAACTGTGCTATTCAATTTCAGTATGTAACTAGCACTTCAAACGTTTCCTGGCGTTATAATCAATATTGAATCCATCTAATGACTCCTCCAACATACTTTGGTGAGATTTTTTCGACAACCTGGATTGTCCCAACTGCAAATAAGCGTTTCAAAATTGACTCTGTTAAAAGCAGATTATCCAAAATGCTGTACCGACTTTGAAAAAAGAATCTGTCCCAGATATTTACTAACTTTTCATTGATTTTTGTTTTTAATCACCAGGAATCTTCCAAGCCCATGGCCATTCAAGCAGAACTTACCAGACCGTCTGAAGTGATACAGTGTTTCTGCCTTGAAAGGTAACTTACCTGGAACACTTCTTTTAGAGCGATTACACACGCTAATCTAGTCGGTGGTAACAAAAGCGGACGTATTTTATACTTGAACGTTCAATAGCTCAAGGATCAAATCTCTGATCATGACTGCAGGTTATAGGTGGACATTTCTCCACACTTACTGCCTCAAAAAGTTCAATTCTCATAAAAAATATATTAACCCACCAGTGTGGCTGCGCGCGATAAGGGAACGGGGAGGTACAACGGGACAAGGTTCGACACCTGGACCACGCGTACCGGCTATGCTGATAACGATCTTTAGGCGGTTTTCCGCGATCACCTAATATGTCATGTCCATAAGAAGAAGAGTGCCGCGACAGACCCCCAGACTCTGCCTTATAAACTACACTTTTCACAAACGAAAACACGCATATCGTAGAAAACATAAGTTACACGAATCGCAGACAGATGGCAACACTTGAGCTCCTCTCATTCCACTGGGTAGTTAGACTTTACGTGATCCGACGGGGTCCATTCGCAAATTATAATAATAAGTGCGACCATACAAACTAGAGGTAACTTTATTAATCACCATAGAACTTGAGTATTGTAAAAGAATCTGTTTCTTTGAGGGGGCGCCCATTAATGACGTGAGGGGAGGGGGAGGGGGGGGTTCCGGCGGAATCTCACGAAACCTTACCAAGGGGGAGGTGGTAGTCAAGAGAAATCTCAAGTGAGATTTTGAAATTTTTTGCAGCATTATAGAGCTAGAAAAGAAACGTCTATAAATGACGCGAATCTCGACTTTGGGGGGGGGGGGTATTTGGTCCAAAATCCAACCTTAGGGGGTTATAACCGCCATTGGAGGCATGAGACCTAAAAAAAAATAAAGCGTGCATAAACCATGTAGCTCCACTTTTGCCTCCTTTGAACCCCCTTCCCCCAAGTATCCTGACGTGCCCCCCCCCCCCTTCCACGTAGCACGTAGCTTTTTTCCATATTGATTCCAGAAGACATTTTGTATTGTTTTCTCTTGTCAGACTATCGTAGATTACATACGGGGATAATTAAATGACGGATATAAACATTTACATGCTTCTGTGTGTCTTGTATCTCATTTTAACTGTGACAAATAATATGAAAGAAAGGCTAAGTGGCCTGGCTCGGAACCCCCCCCCCCCCCCCACGTAGCCCAGCTTAGCTTTCCAGCCAACCCCTCCCCCGTTAGACCGAGCCACGTAGTTTATTCACAATCCCAAAGGTCTCAAAAAGTTGCGAGGTCGATTAGTAGGGGGAAGGATTGTCTGCGTCAAAATTTCACGAAGTATCACCAGAGGGGATTGGGGGGGGGGAGGGGGTCCGGAATTCCGGAAAATCACCTCACGTCATTAAAGGACGCCCCCTGATGCAAATGCAGATCTGCGAGTTAAATTGTGTACAAGATAATAAATGTAGCTGCAGCAAGAGGAATTCGTTAATAATAAAAAGGGAACTCAACTAAAAGTAAAATCAGTGGGAACTCAATACTTATTAAAATAGTATTAATTAATAGTATTAATTTTTTCCCTTGTAATCTTTGTTTTAGATGCAGAGGAGAAGTGACGAGGAAGTTAAGACAAAAGATAAAGAAGATATCACATAAGAATTTTAATAATTTGCAACGATTGAAATCTTGCAGTTGGCAGCTGAAATATAGAAGAAAGATGGCTGCTTATTATGAATTATTTATTATATTTAGGTAATTGGAAACGAGTGCAGAAAGCGCTATTCCGTTGACTTGGTCACTAGCCAGACCTCTGACAAGCCAACTAGAAATACTCTGAATTGGGTGTACAAACTTTTTTTTTTTTTTTTTTGCCTTAGACTCCATGCCTTCATAATACTGAATTTTCATAAACTTGGTTACGTCAAATGTGTTTTTCACAGCTGTCACAGCATTCCCACGTTCATAGAAGAATGAACTGTAGTAAAATAAAGGAGCGTGCTTACGATTATTATTCAGGCGTGCTGAAACGTTAGAACTGAAAATCTTGTTTTTATGTCTATCAGAAAAAATAAGGCAACCTTTTTTTTTTTTGCTTATTGCATTACGCCTCATCGACGGCTAAGATCATTAGAGGCGGAATGGGACTGGGGACAAGGAACGGGAAGGAATTCGGCCATGGCCTTTTTGAAGGAAGCATTCCGGCATTCGCCTGGAGTGATTTGGGGAACCCATGGAAAACCCAAATCTGGATGCCCGGACGGGGATTCGAACCCGCGTCCTCCCGAATGCGAGGTCAGAACGTTATCTGTTCACCCATCACGCTCGGTGCATTTTAACACCTAGTAAAAAGAATGGGAGCCTATGAAAATACCATATCGTTAGTTTTGAATCCGTAAATAATTCTCAGCAGCGGATAGAGAAAAGGCGAATAACGAAACCATGTATGACTTTGACTGTTCTAAAAAGTTGAATTTTCGTTATGACATTCCTAAATTGATGATGAGTGTTGGTGGATGATTTGTATCCACTACTGCAAAATATTGGCTAAATATTGCGTGGTTATTTCTGCTTCGTTCCGTTTTCTCTGACTTTAGCATTATTTAACATCATCGGGATTTGTTCGGCAGGGTAGGAGGGGTACACAATTGCTAACTACAGTACTGTTTACCAAAATACTTGAGTTAAGTCCTATATACATTTCAGAGCACCCATTTTCATGCTTGTGAATTACACATTTGATAAGCAATATATGCATATATATTGTGTGTGTATGTGTGTAATGAGCATTGTAATTGTTTCTTTTCAGTAAGTTGGTGAGACTGTGTGACGGGTGGAGATGAGGGCGGGCCATATCTTGCGTGTTGAGTCTGTCTGCAGTGCGGACGGTGAGGCCCCAGACGGGTCGATAGCAAGTAGACCTGGACCTGCCGCACCGCATCGCCAGCGGGGTCAATGACCCCCGCAGATGCGCTGTGTGCAAACGCGAAGGACAAGTCTAGATCGTTATGGATGCTACAGTTATCTCCTGTATTACAGCACGAAGATAGCAATGTTCAAAATTTTCAACTATTAAAAGGCAGTATTGATAATATGTATTGTGCTGCGCTTTTAATTATGCGTATATATAATTATTTAAAAATAAAAAGAAATTATCCTAAACTAGGGTAACACTTTTTTTGAGAAATCAGAGAAAATGGTGCCAATTTAACAAATCAGTGAGAGTAATTTGTTTAGTTCCTCCCTTCCTATCTCTAAAAATAATACTACATGCAAAATTAGGAAGCGTCCATAAACAACGTGGCCCCGTCTAAAAATAAAAAAAATAAAAAGAGGGGGGGGGGGGCTAGAAAGCTGCGCTGAGATACTTGGCAGGATGGGGAGGTTTACAAGCCAAACCACGTAGCTTCTTATTCATATTATTTGTCACAGTTAAAATAAGGTACAGTACAGAACACACAACAGCATGTGGATAGTTATTTCTGTCATTTAACTATCTCCGTATGTAATTTACGATAGTCTGACAAGAGATAACAGCACAAAATATCTTCTGGGTCAGTAAAGAAGAAAGCTACGTGCTACGTGAGGGAGGGGGGGGGGGGGGAAAGGGAAGAGACAAAAAGACAAAAGCCACGCCGGACTACGTGGGTGGAGGGAGGTTCACAGGAGGCCAAAATGGAGCTACGTGGTTTATGGACGCTCCATTATGACTATTTTTCACACAGAAATGTTCCTCCATTTATGCACCAAAGTTGGCTCATGAGGCGGGGAAACTTTAGGGCTAGTAATTTTTCTGGTTAAAATCAGTGGGAAAAGTGGTTGGTACCAACGTTAGCGTAGAAGCATTACCCATATTTTTAGCTACTGTAGATTGCGTTTCCTTATGTCCCTAAACTGTAAAGGCTTGATCAGAAATAATTTGATATGCTCTTATGCTAGTCCGTTTGACAAATTTGGTTGAACTTCAGCGGTCTTTTGGATGATGTTCTCCACGAAGGGTTTATCAGCGAATACTTGAAATGAGTATTTAACTTCATCTGCAATGTATGCACCTTTGTATTTAATGGATTCTTTTCATTAATTTTTTTATTTTTTTATTTCGTACTGTTGTTAGAAGAATTAGCTATTTAAGGCCACAACGTTACTGACCTATCAGATTTAATAACTATTCATTTCAAATCAAATTTAGTAGTGTTTCCAATTTAGTTCCTGCTTTCAGGGCCGGCGTTAGGGGGGGGGGTAACGGGTCAAATGTACCCGGGCCCCCCCCGGCTGATGGGACCGACTATAGGGGCCTCTCACTCGACAAGTTGTAGAGCAAAAAAAAAAAAAGTTCGCTCATTTGGTCTGAGGGAGGGCCCTAACTAATGAATTCGCCAAGGGCCCCCAACTAGTTACCCCGGGCCCCCAAAATCCTAGCGCCGACCCTGCTTGCTTTATCTTCTAATTTCACGAAATCAAAAATTGGAGTGGATGTAAGGAAACAATGTCATTAGACGCTCATTAGTAACTTTGTTTGGTGCTGAAAAATTTACTTTTCACCTTGCTTATGAAAACATAATTTAGAGAAAATATAATTTGCCTCATAAGTTATCGGTAACTGTCAGTTCAATTACTTTTATACTGTACCAGAGTTGCCACACGGAAGTCTCGTTATTAGAAAACATTACCAAAATTTACAGATATTACAGGCTATATTGTTTGTCTAAAACGGTAGCTATGGCAAGTAATTCTTGTTGTAAATACTTGTTTCCTTACGTCTACGTCTAGGTTTTCTTTGTAATATGAAAGTTTACAGAACAATAGATCATTCCGAAAATTGTCACCAATTTAAAAGTTGGTGGTTTTCATAAAAGTTTATAAATAAAGTACCTAAAAACTGCTGATATATAGCAGCAAACAATAACACTTATAATGGCCATAACAGCAGCGGGAGCTTCAAAACACTTGAAAAAAGTATGTGTCTCAAAGTTATACTTGCTGCCCCAAAGTAGTCTCGATTTACGATATGCCATTCCTTTGGACTACTCCGCGAGTGATTCCTAGAGCATGTTTTTGCAACTTATCTTATGCTATTGTGAAAAATTTTCGCCAATACCGGTTGCAATAAGTGCATAAGAAGTGATCGTATATAAAAGATACAACATTCTTGTTTCAAATCAGCTATTCTAATTAATATTTTTAGTTTAAATGTTGCAGAACTATTGTTTTTTTAATTTTTTTTTTAATTTGATTCCAGCAAGACAACGATCATTTGGGGAAAGGGTAATAAAAAAAAGTCAGAAGACTAAGTAACCTGAAAAGGAATCGTAGCAAACAACTGTCGTAAACATCTTGGTCAAAAACGTTCTTACCGTAGTGGACACACAATCACAGAAAAATAAAAAATAGCGGTTAAAAATAATTTAACACTTGCAATTATTGGGGAATATAAGTTTCAATTCTAGTAAATAATCTGTTATCCCTCCATTTGATGAGAAGTTTTGTGAACATTGTACAGCTTCCACAATTTTATCCTTTAACAGCTTCCGCTTGCCATTGTAATACTTAAAAAAGTAAGGAATCCAAATTTTCAGTCAACATTTTTTGACCGTTGAGATTTAGAATGTGTTGTTTCAACAATTATTTTCTAGGAACATCTACACTGGCATTTTCTGAAACAGTTCGATATTGTCTAATGTTCTTGTCTGAGTTTTGTGTTATGTCAAACTGACAATTTACGATGAATAGGATTCTTCGTGTACTGAATTTGTCCCACATACCGTACTTGTTTCACTAGGCAGAGCTCTTACATACACGTCACAGTCAAGTCCTGCTTTCCTAGCGACGCGAAATTTGTGCAGTAGGAACCAGTAATGCCCTAATCACGTCGGCAGGAGCGCGAAATCAGTGGTGCCAGCCTCTAGGCTTTGAATATCGGTAGACGGCCGCTAAAATTTCCGTAGATTGGGTACAAAAATCCGGATCTCGCTAGCTAAAAGACTAAAAAAAATAATTATTGAAGAGAGAGTCAAAATTAAGAATACTTTTTAATTCCAGGTCTTTAAAATTCGAAGCACAAAATAATATTCTACATTGAAAGTAAGAAATATCTCTGAACAGGTTTTATACATTGTCATTTCATCGCTGCTGCTGCTGTATCTACTATTTTTTTTTGGGGGGGGGGGGGGAGGGAGCTAGGGGGACTATATATTATGAACTTTCTTTATTAACATTAAATTTAGCATATCCTCGGTAACAGGAAATGTTAATTACTGCGTACACTTTGGCTCTCGGATATTGGTTAATCCTTCTCGGAAGGTACTGGTTTATAAGCCTTGCCAATGACTCTGCCACCGTGCAAAAAGAGTGCGCTGATTGTTCTGTATTACGGTCTTTTAAGATCTATAAAATCTATAATCAAACAATCTATGAGCTTTATTTCAATCGTTGGTTCACACGAGCGGTTGCAAGGAAACGATTAACAATTATTGACACCATACGTTCCAAGTTTAACAAAACACCAATATAAGAAAACCCAACAAATAGTAAAAAATATAAAAAATCCTTAGATATTTTAACAAAATCCGAAAATCCGTAGAAATGGCAGCACTGCCCGAAATTATTACGCGGCGTGAAATTGTTTACGTTTGGCATATGAATAGTATCCCAGTGTTTTAAAATGGATCGAGGAATTAGGAAAATAATCGCCATGCTTATTCTAAAACGTATATTAAGGACGATGATTAAGGAAACTATGTACTTAGAAAATATGCGAAATTCAGAAAAGAAGCCAGTTACATGAATCAAAACAGGGAAAACGAGGGTTTTTCAAAATATTGATAACTATCCATCTCATTGACGAATAAAAAAGGTTTAGAAGATATTTTAGATTCACCAGAGAAAATTTCGGATTCGTTGTAAAGTAATTGAGAGCTTTCTCCTGTAGTAAAGTCATCTATTATAGCAGCAGTAAAATTGGCTCTAAAATCAGCGGAAAGCGATCAAATAATAAGATTAAGAAATACACTCATCAAGTTTATTTTCTTTTTGAATAAAACACTGAAATTCTATTATTAGCATCATTATGATGGTGTGTATATAAAAACGGTAGTATCAGTCATCCCCTTTTTGAAAGGTTTGCGCGAAGGCTTCAGTAAGTATGTCGGTGGCAATTTATGAAGCTTATGATTGAGAAGAAATAAATCATTTCCTGGGGCACTGGTCTCAAATTTTTAGAGAAACCTTTAAAAACGTTCGCTGTCTTCCTTTTTTCTATTGCATGGTTCTGTAGGCTACTACAAACTCACTTTCAGCACTTTTGGCAGTGCTTTTCGGCATTTTACAATCATAAGTTTGAATTTTACACAAAATATAAAGCCCTGTTTTCCTAGCGACGCGTATTTTGCGCCGTGTACGATGTGTTATGCTCAGCGTGTTACACCGCCATCTCTTTCTCCCTGTATTTAATGGGACTGTTTTCATAAAGAGCGCAACACGCTACTCGTTGACCTAATAAGCTCAGCGCTTTTGACCGACTGCTGGGAGAGGGGTCTTAACGTTTCACACTTTGCGTGTTGTGTCTCGTGTTTCGTGCACAGTTTAAACTGATGATTGTAAAATGTAAAAAAGTGCGGAGCAGGTAGGAAACTCCTGAAAACAGGAGGAGACTTTTTATATAAATTGATATTCTTTTAATTTATTTTGTATATTAATTTTATCCGACAATCGATTCCATTACTGCTTCAACATTTTTACTACCTAATAAAAACATATTTCTTAATTAATTCACATGCAGAACTGTGATGATGGTAGTATCTGAATCGTCGCATTTGGTGCTGAAGTACTCAGTGAATCGACATCTCACATGAAATCCTTCAGATTTGGCAAAACCACCTGTGCCTGCTAGAGGAATCAGGTTTTGAGTTGGAAAATCCTCCAACTTTTGGGTTATATCTGCTCTCAGTGGATTCTCTAACAAATACTCATCTATAAGCATGCTGTGTAAGCAACAGCACACAGTAACGACCAAATCAACAATTTCGCGTTTTAAATTAATGGGAGTGAAAATAATTCTGAAATCAATGCACATGATCCCGAAAGCATGTTTTAGAATAAGCATGGTCATCATTTTTCTTCCATTTCGATTCATTTTAACACACTATCCATCCGTCAACCGAATATATCAACACGTTGCCCTAGGAAAACATTTTCACGCCCCGCAATATATTTCGCTCTCCTGCTGATGTGATTAGGGGAAAACCGGTTCTGCTGCGCAACATACGGGTCGCTAGGAAAACCGACCTTAAGGCACATCTCGCAGCGTGCGACGTGTTAAGGCGCGTTCCCACGATCCCTTGTAACGAAGGCGAGACGGGACGGGACGAATACTCAACCACACGCCATGGGAACAGGGCCGCCTCTGCTAGCGGAGACGAGACGCAGATACCCACTCTGAGTCGGTAAACATCACAGGCGTGTGTAGCGGTGCGCTGTTGCCATCGGTTTGCAGCAGCGGTACGCACCCCTTCTGTTGCTGTAAAGTGCTCTGTGGCAAACGACACTAGGCAACGTGGTGCGGAGGTGGCGGTGAGGTAAGCTAGGACTAACCTGCTGCCCGCGGTCGTCCCTACACTTTTTTTTTTTTTTTTTTTTTTTTTTTTTTTTTTTTTTTTTTATGGCATTCGGCAACGGAGGCCATACAGCCAGCTCAATGTGTATTAATTGCTTCCAATGTATGGACGCCACAGGACGGACAGGACATTCACACAGACACACAACACTTAACATCCATGCCCGCGGCCGGATTCGAACCGGCGGCCTTCGGCACGCGGAGCTAGCACTCCAGCCCCTACGCTACCGAGGCCGGCACCCTACACTTCGGCTAATGAGATCCCGTCCCGTCTCGCCTTCGTTACAAGGGATCGTGGGAACGCGCCTTTAGACTCCCTTTCAACCAGTCGGTCAAACATGCTGAGCTTTCTACCTCAACGTGAAACGTGTTGCGCTCTTTAGGAAAACAGTCCCGTTTAAAAAGTTGGAAGGAGTAGGCGACGAACCGCGCTTAGCGTAATACGTCGTACACGACACAGAAGATGCATTGTCATCACTGGACAGTACTGGGGCATACACAGTCAAGTTTCCTCGAACGTGGCTGTCAACACTTTGGTCAGTAGGTACCATTCGACGAGGTCCACTGTGTGTTGTCATTTGACTACCGACTTCTGCTCTGGCGCATTGTCCCTAGCCAGCTTTCTTCAGTCGCTGGCGCATCTCCGCCAGTGCGCCGTCTTTCACGCGCGATTAACGCTCGCTGTCTCTGAACAACGCGCCCTCTCTCGTAAAGTCCGGCTAATGCGCCGTGAAAACACGCCAGCTTTATGTGCTCCAATGCATTAGGTGGCCTTTTGCGAGGGGCTGGAGAGGTCGGGGGACTGACGTACTGCGTCCACTGGCAAAAACCAAAGACGGCGCCACAAAGCAGACGCAGTCGCCGCGACTTCACCAGTCTCGACTGCAATCGACAGTACAGGCATACAGTCAAGGAAGTAAGAAACCTCGGGGTTTTTATTTTGGTTATAATTATATCTACACTCATTTTATAAATGCGGAATTAACTCTGTTTCTCTATCTGTTTGCTACGTTGTCACGACAAAATTGATGTTGATTAAATTTAACAAGGCAGTTCTATGTTTCATTAAGAAGGATATAGGATACTTTTTTCGGGATAAATAACTTATTTTGTCACGAAATTTTGAAAAATAACCTGTGACAGACAGACGGATTGCGTGTGTAAGTCTCTGTAATTTTACATCGCTCGCTCAGGCTTCGTTTCTCTCGCTGTCAGTTTGTAGTACTTCTTTACAGTAACTTACAGTTTTCTGTATCCAATTCTAATAATAAAATTTTAAGTCCACGCGTACGAAGACATAAACTGTATTATAAATATGGTCTTTCACCGATTAAGCCATACAGCGCTATAATTTTCATTATTCAACTGAACTGCGAGGAAGTGCATGATCTGGTGGCAATTTCTCTAGTCACATATTTATTGTTTTTATTATTAATAATACCTTGTATACTTTGTGTGTATATCCTCTCACCCGTCTACTTTTTTCAACTACGAATTTTAATTTTAAATTCCTTTAGTGTTTTTGGTAGATTATTCCTCACTTCTCTTGGTAATTTATTCCAATCCTGAAACCCTTACACCACTCCCTTATCATGGAATCGAGTTTCAGTTTGTGCTCATGGTCATCTTTTCCCTTTCTTGAATTACACCTAATTCTTCATTAATATCTTTTCAAGCCTCATCACCAACATAAGCCTTGTACACTCCGAATACTCTCTTCCGCCTCCTCCTGTTTTGCAGCGACTCCTAATCCAACTCTTCCATCATATCAGTTACTGGTCGGGTTCTGGGATAATTTTCACAAGCAAATCTGGCTGCTCTCCTAGTAAATCCGGTATTTGATACCAAAAATGTAGGTCCCAAGATATACCACCATATTCAACTAACAGTCTTTTGTAACTCAATTCCATTACTTCTCACCTTCGCAATGTCTATCACTATAGGCGTTAAAGAGGGATGTGTTCTGACTCTTACCCTCTTATCAATCTTTGTGGGAACACTGCCGTATCTTATTAATGACATATCATGTACGCAATTGATAGGAAGGTATTTAATCTTAACAGACTACGAGTCAAGACCACAGTAACCTCGAGATCAGTCGTTGAACTTCAATATGCAAATGACACTGTTGTTATGTCTACGTCTGAGGAGGGCTTGCAAATTATTTTAATTGCATTTGTAAAAGCATACAAGGCAATTAATTGGCCTAGTGCGTAAATATGCCGAGACGCAGATTATTTTCCAACTTGCACCAAACTCCTACACAGTGGTTCCATCTATCACAGTCAAGGGAATGACGCTACAGGAATTCGATTTTTTTCCTTACCTCGTTAGCCATATGTCAACTAACACAAACATCGATGCAATAATTCAGTATCCAATAAGATGTACTAATGAGCTTATAGAGGTTTCCTAGAAAGAGTTGCTAACTATCATGACATCTGTGCTCAGATAAAGCTCTACGTTTACAGTACAATTACAATATCATCTCTCTGGATGTGAGACGTGGACTACCAACGAAAGGCACTTAAAATGTCTGGAGAAGTACCCCCAACGCTGTACTACGTAACACTCAGAACAAAAAAGTAAGACCGGCGAACAAACATCAGTATCTTAGAAGAAGCAAGTACCACGACCATAGAGACAATGATAATAAAGCACCAACTTCGATGCGTTGGCCATGTCATCCAATTGCCAAACACTCGCTCCCTGAAAAAACAATTTATTGACAACTGAAGAATTGCCAAAGAAGTCTGTGAGGACACATGACATCATACAGCATTGGGCTTAAGTCCAATCTTACGGAATGCTTAATAAACACAACACGCTGGGAAGATGAAGCCTCTGATTGATCAGCGTGGTGGCGATTGGTGAACGAGGGCCCACAGCATTTAGAACAACAACATCGATGACTAGAATATGACAAAAAAATCATAGGAAGCAATGGGAGAAGAGCTGTTTCGCCACCATCCCGTGCTGATGTGTTCGGCGTGCGTCAACAATGTGGAAGATCTTGCTATTCTAAAATTGGATCTTTCAGTTACGTAAGGACCCGTAATTAATAAACTCGAAAGACATATTTTATACTCGCGAACGAGTGATGGTCGTGAATTAATGAAAAAATATCTATGTTAATGACCAAGGATTCAGACAACACAAAACTAACAGAACACTAAGCTAAAACCATGTATGCTCTAAGCCGGACTCGAACCTGCGAGCCTCAGAACGTTTATCCTCATAGTTGTTTTGCATAATTCTTCGTGACATTTTATAACAAATTCCTACCAACTGCGATCCAATTACAACAGGATTTTTGCCGAAACTTCCAGAACCTCGACAATGTCTTGAAACTGCACATTTTTGCTTATCTTAGAAATATTCTAGCCATTACGCAAGACTTGTTTAAACAGTACAGAAATTATTTTAAATATCATAACGAATTGTTTGACGTATCTTCGTAACACTTTGAGTGTAATAAACAGTTCGAATTACTTTAAAATCAAATGAAATATGCTTGTACTATGCTGGCACCTCTCTACAAATAATTAAATTATTTAAATTCACATTAAACGGTCGAAAAGTGTACGGTACAAGCTGTCAGAATACGCTGTGTCAGACCCATACCCGCTCCACTTTTGTAAACATAAAAATGGCGTACAATAATTACCTACAGATACATGCTTCTTTGCGGAGAGTGTATAAAGCAATAGTATTTCCACTGATACTCTGCTGTCTAAGTAAAACATTTCTTCATGTATCTGGAGTTGAAGGTTTGAAAGATGCATTTGTTTTTCTAAGACTTCCTTTTTTGCTTTTAAAACTGAGTAAAAAATCAAAAAAACTACAATATTTAAACGAAAATAGCATTGGTTGATATGATCCCTGGACTAATAATAATCATACTGTGACAGTTGTGTACGAAAAACTCATGTTTATAGTGTCTTTTCGTCTAGAACTTCGGTTGCATTGTAAAATCACTACAGAACAGCTAAAATATGAGAGAAAGTAGTTCTGGCAGAATCGTATAGTACAGTATTACCGTTTTAACGTTTACACAAGATTATAAATCAAAATTAAGTTATATGAAGAATAGCTTAAAGCCGCGGAGAGAAAATACCATTGTATTCCTAATGAAAATTACAACACGATTGATGCTTAACAGGTGTTCCTGTGAGAAGAACGCTTTCCTATTAACAGCCGAAATATGGTATTAATGTTTAAAAATGTCGGAGTCACTGAACTCTCATTCCGCTCAGTAAAGGTAAATTCATATGATCTTACGACCTCTTCACAGAGTTTGGATTTGCCGCGCAGCCCTTCCTTGTCATGGTTGGATTCCAAACTACGGTGCGTCTTTTGAACAATCCAGAGCCCACAAAAATTCCTGTCCTCCTCGGAACTTAAAGCCAAACGTAGAAGTTTTGAAGGTGATAACTTTATGCAAAGAGATATCATACCGCCCTATTCTACTTAATAAATACTGGTGAATGCCGACTAGGTTTGGTAGACTGTTCGTAGCGAAACAGTCCGTTTTCCCTTCATACGAGCGTTCTTGCCCCGTTTTAGGTGCAGTTAGAGCGTTGACTAAGCCTCTATTTTACTATACCATTATCTCATCACAACTGCTACCTCTATTTTCAGTCTGTCTCCTGACACTGTACTCCTGTAGCGTGTAGTGTAACGGAGTATGGACCCTTTATCAAATTGTTATAATTTGTAATCATTTGTTCTTATTTATTTTGCATCTCATTAATTATTAGACTTATTTATGGATGAAAGAGGTGTTTAAATTTGATTTTAAAAGTACAGGTAAGTCTAAAAAGATGTCACAACCTGAAAAATTATTATATAAAAATACATGACAGACAGTACGTACATTTACCATTATATAATAATAATACAAAACATAGAGAAATTAGACTTCCATCCTAGATCAGCGGTCATTAAATAATATCAAGCAATATCTTAAAGTTGAATCATAAACATGTGACAGTCAGTTGTTTGAAATTAGCACAGTAAAATTGCAAAAACTGTATGAAAAATAATCACAGACACGTAATGTAATATTTTACACTTAATGTTCCTTTTGGATTGAGGATTATTGCTCAGTTACAGTTCGTAATAAAAACGCGTTATAGTGGCGCAGTAAAAAAAACTTACAAAGGTTATCAAAAATGTTTTTCCAACGAGTTTTCGTTTTCCTAAGAGATATATAAATCTTTTAAACAGATCAAAGAATCATTCCCTGATAATGTAGAAAGATAAGTGACAGAACTGCAGCAAAAGAATACAAACACTGCAGCTGTTCTTTATTTTTTACGCGGCAGGTATAGTTTCTTCTATTTTATCAAGTCATCATCATCAGTGTTCTGCCGTAGGGCAGGTTTTCACTTGGCTGCTCTCTGTGATCTTCTGTTTTCTGCCTTTCTCTTAAGGTCCATGTATTTGCCAGTTTCCTTGATGCTTTCTGTAAGTTTGCACCTTCTTCTTCCTCTTATTCTCTTCCCTCAAACTAAAGGTTTAGTTTGTAGGTTTATTTTTATCAATTAATGATCAGTAATGAATGAGATAAGGAGAATGTTTTTAGTAAAACCTCAAAAAGAAAATAACCCCTGACTGTACCTAAGACAGAGGGCTTTCTTAATAATTCATCATTTGCTGGTGTCGAAATTTCATTCAGAATATTTATAGTTATAAACAAGTACATTACGCAAATATTAGTTTTGTGTTCAATTAATACGCAATGATTGTAAGGTCAAGAGAGAACTGACAAGTCCCCCGGAATTAAAAGGGAAAAAGCTACGTGCCAGAAGGGGGGGGGGAGGTGTCGAGGATACGTGGGACGGGGGGGGGGGGGTTGAAAAGAGCCCAAAATTGAGCCACGTAGTTTATGGACGCTTCCATATCACAGAGAAATGCTTAACATATTTTAGCAGCTTAGAAACTAATACAACTTCTGATGTACGTACATCTCATCGAGCTACGTTCTCTCGCGGCGAGCAATTAGAATCTTTTCTGAAGTTTAAAGTTCTGTAGCTATTAACCAGGAAATTATTTTGATGTGGTATTGAAAGCGTAGCGCCTGACTTAAAATCTGAAGTATATATTTCTTCACTCGATGATGGATCACGAAACTGGATTGAATTGCGATTGGAGCGTACGCTCCGGTGGCAATTTCTCTAATCATCTAATTACGTGTTTTTTTTTAGTATCTTATTATTGTTATTATCCTAAACACTTTCAGTGTTAAATTCCTCCCCCATCTACTTTTACAATTTACGAATTTTAATTTTAAATTCCTTCAGCGTTTTTGGTAAATTATTAATCACTTCTCTTGTTAACTTCTTCCACTCCCTGAATCCCTTACCTAAAAAAGAAAATTTTCCCACTTCCAGGCCCCATCACCAACATAAGCCTTGTACACTCCCAGGACTCCTGTCTTCCAATGATAAACTCCGATCAAAACATATAACAAAATTCTTATTAAATTTTCAGGAATAGAACAATTTTCTAAAAGGAAGAATTTAAAGTGTGCATTTTAATAAAATTTAAATAGAAAACATTGCTAGCAGAAATTAAGTCCGCCCCTTTGACTCAGTTGGTTGCGGTACCGTGATGGTATCCGGCGCTTTCATAGGGTTAGCTAGTTCGAATTCGGGTGATGGAAGAAATTTTCATCCTCAGGACTTGGCCGGGTGGGTAGGGGAGGTGGTACCCTGGTAGTGCACAGTTCCTGAGTTGAATCCCAAACCTATCCGCAGTGCGTATGGAGTTAAGGCATGCGATGCTGTAGTTGGTGACTCGTCTGTCGGATGGTGAGGTTAAGCAAGGTTTCTTTCGGAAAAGAAGGCCATCTTCCTTTTTTTTTCTACTTGTGGCTTTACGCCTCGTCGACATCGAGATCATTAGAGGCGGAATGGGGCTGGGGGACAAGGAACGGGAAGGAATTCGGCCATGGCCTTTTGAAGGAAGCATCCCGGCATTCGCCTGGAATTATTTGGGGAAGCCATGAAAAACCCAAATCCTGATGCCCGGACGGGGATTCGAACCGCCGTCCTCCCGAATGAGAGGCCAGAGCGTTAACCACTCACCCACCACGCTCGGTCTCTTCCTTCTTTCGTTCTTCATTCACAACGCTCTACACTTCACACGCACACTGTCAGAATCAATTACACTTACGAACATTATCATCCTTTACCTGCCTCGGTAGTGTAGGAGCCAGAACAACGTCTCTGGGTTCCGACGATAACCGGTTCGGTTCGGCCGAAGCCATGGGTGTCTAAGTAGGGTGTGTTAATCTCGTGTAGTGTTCAAAATTAGTTGGAAATAATATATACTGAAGGAAACAGAAAAGCACTGGATGATTCGTAATCACACTAGATCTGGCTGTCCTTGGAAATAGACTGTCCTTGGAAATAGAGCCTTTTTGTTTTCTTAATGATCATTACGCTGGGGAAGCAACGGAAACAACCACGTTCATCTTTCCAGATGTTGCCATAGAGGTAAACATGACTCCAACGTCCGGAGAACGGCAAGGCGTCCATGGAAGTAGCAGCATACAAAAGAGATTATAATTACTACTTTTTACTCAAGCAGTTCTTAGTTTCAGTAATCTCATAAACTGATAAGCGAAACAGGTCACTGACAACATGCATTAAATAATATAGTTTGTAGTTGAAGAACAAATTCACTTTTTTCCCCTAGTATTGTGGTGTTTTAATACGCCACAGCTGTATTACATGTTTTTATTAATTTTTGTTGTTGGCCGACCATTACGTTCGTAAGCTTCATGCAGTTGACATTTGTCTCATTCCGTATGAGTTTTTTGTGGGAGTGTGTGGACTCTCCCATCATTTGCCTCGGTGTCCACTACGGCGGTTGTTCTGTGGCGAGATTGTAAGTGTGTCTGGAGCTGGGTGATGACGGAACGAACTTCGTCTTGCGTCTGTTGCTGTCGCATTGCCGGCGGGCGGGACTCCGCAATCGATACCTCGCAGCTGGTTCGCTGACCTCTCTCTCCCGATTCGATATCCACTCCACCAGCTGACTAAACAGGCTGATGAGACGAAGACGACCTGAATCAGAAAGCCAGCTGGCACAGTCAATGTTTCAGTTTTTTTAAATATAGATCTAATTATTAGACTGTAATATTTATTTGCCACCCCATTGACTTAGCTGGCTGCGGAAGCGTGATGGTATCCATCGCTGACATGAGTTTAGCTGGTTCGAGTCCTGGTCGTGGAAGAAATTTTCATCATCACGACTTGGCCGGCATGGTACGAAAGGTGGTAGTTCACAGTTCCTAATCACCTGCTTGTGTACCAAAGTCCTTAATTAAATCCCGGTGCGGATGGACTGAGAACAGACCATACTATTCATGGCGATTCGTCTGTTGGATGGGGACGTCAGGCCTGGCGGACACGTCGGTGTCTTTTGGAAGAGCAGACCTAATGGTCCGACACCGGTTATCACACTCTTTCATCTTACATCCACAACACTCTACATTGAAGATATACACTATCACAGTTATTCATATTTACAACAACACTTTCACTCTGGAGAAGGCAACGTGAGACCACCAGGAGAGAGCTGGAAATCCCCAGGCTCAGCCAATGGGAAGCTTTGGCGGGCTTTCGAATCAGCCAATCAGTGGCTGTGCGGTGCTGCCACCACACGGCAGCGCCGGGGCCAGGCCACGCCCCCTTGCACTCTGATTGGCTGATTCGAAAGCCCGCCAACGCTTCCCATTAGCTGAGCCTGGGGATTTCCAGAAAATCACCACCTCTTTCCTTGTCCCACTACTACCACCGCAGTTTACGTATGTTCCCAGACGTTGCCGCGCAGTTTAAACATTCCGCATGGTACACGTTCAAGGTGTTAAAAAATGTATTTAACGATGGTAAGCAGTGACTATTTGGTAAAACTTCGCAAATCTTTATATGAATTGTAAAAATTTCTCTGACCATTAGCAGATGTTCTGCCCTCCTTTCATGGGGAATTCTCTCATAAGGTTTTCGCAGTTTCTCTACACTAAGTGTCGCAAACTGTTGCTTCAAATTATTGGTTCCAAGATCTATTTTCTGTCAAAATGACAAAATGGTTATGAAACGCATGCTACCCAGCGCCAGTTTTGTTAGACTGCTGAACAATGTATGACACTTGGCGGTCGTCGCGCGAACCATTTGGACTAGAGTCGCTTGCTTCTCTGGGAGAGATGTCTGCCTCTGGTTATTTGAAACTCAGCCCCAAGGTATTAGTATTTCATTCATGTACCTTTCACTGTTATAAATATATAACGATTTTAAATTAGCTCAACCTAGCGCAGACCTTAGCCAACGGTATTACGGTATGCGGGGCGTTTCATTTGGAGCTGTATAAGGAGCGTTGATTGGCCATCGGCGATACCCCTGCTTGCGCTCATAACTCCCCTCACAAACGTAACCAGAAATACGTAAACACCCAGCAGCCCCGCCGCGGAATTAGGTCATAGGAGAACTATCCGCTGTTGGAACAGGGACGGTGATGACTTGGTACGTTTAGCCATGGAGAGCCCCAGGTTGAAGACCCCGGCCTGTATATCGTTGCATAAATTCCGATGGACCACTGGAATAATTTTCCGTCAACAAGACTGCTAAGAATTAAATATCACGAACGGTAATGGAAGTACAGTGAGATGAGCGAATTATCCTAGAACCAAATTATTGAAGGGAATGCATAGTTCTACTACTGCCCGATGCAACTTTAAGTCTTCAGGAAAAGAGCAAGATTAATCTGATGTAAAAGAAGATTAGTGACTTGGAAGAGAAGTGAGAAGATGCAACTTAGCAGTAGATTCTTTTTTATTGCTTCGGGCTTTACGCCTCGTTGAGATCACTAGTGGCGGGATGGGTTTGAGGACAAGAAACCGAAAGGAATTTGGCCATATCATTTTGTTGGAACCATCCCGGCATTCGTCCGGAGTGATTTCGGGAAATGAATTAAAACCGAAACCAGGATGATGGAAGGGGATTTTAAGCCGCATTCTCCAGAATACCACACCCAAGCGTTGCCGCTCACCCACCGGACTGGGTAGTAGAATCTCTATGGGTAAAAAAAGCTTTACCAAATTTCAAAGACTTGTTTGCAAAAAAAGGGCAATGCTGATTGAAATGAGTTAGAATCCCCGTGTGTAGTGTAGAGAAACGTGTACTACGGACAGAACACATCAAGATTCAGGAATAGGAAGAGAAATTTTCCAATAGCTGCGACGTGTTTGCATAGAGGAATGAAAAAAGTGAAATGGATAAACACAACAAAAAATAACGAAATCTTGAGGAGAGAAGCACAAAAGAGTAATTATCTGCAAGCTGTGTTAAAAAAAGTAAACAAAACAACAAAAAACTAAATCTGCAAAATGAGTCTTGAGACTACATATTAATCCTATAGGTAACTCACTCTCAAGCCAAGATCAACGCTTGAACTTTAGAATATGATGATTGTTATACTGACATAAGAATACTGAAGAATCTAAAAACTTATGTCGAAATGACAAAGGATCTCAAAGTTATTAGAAACAGTAAAAGCAGGACTGGCTAGAAATAATATTGAGAGGATTGTAAATTGCTGTTTCGTTTAGTGTTCGAAATTCTTTAACTTTCTGACTTTCTTTCAATGCACATTCAACCAATTCTATTCAGTTTGGGTAGCCTGATTCTGCTCATTGCGGCGAGAAGCAATGGCTTTGTAAGTATCAGTACCCTAGTTTGGAACGTTTAAGGTCTAGAAAAGTCATTTAATACTACCTGGCGTAGTACAAGTATTATGCAACAACCAGATATACAATTTTTTGGCCCGCGCCTATCCTAATCTTTAAATTATTTTTAACAAAGATTTGTTTTCGGTATCGAGTTGGAACTTACAGTAACACCTTTTCACCCAAGTGAATGGTATTTCGTGGCTTCTGTTTAATTGTTGTATTATCTAAAATAGTAATTACGAGCGCATTTCGGTATGTAAGACAAAATGAATTAATATTGGCTGCAATAAAATATATAGTGGAAAACACCTTCTTTTCGTGTGATTGTTTAAATTTTTTTCGCTCATCTTATAACCTTCGAGGCCCTGATGAGCAATTGCAGCTCACAATAGACGAGTTGAAATCTGGTCTAATATTTCGGACCTAGAAACGAGGTGCTTTTTTATTTTTTTTTAGTTACAACAAATGACTTTTATTACAGCCATTATTATTGATGGAAAGATCGAACATTGTGTGTGAGCGGTAACATTGGAGAAGACTTGAGTTCGGTCAACCAAATAAATAGGAAGTCTTTCCCTTTTTTAGTATCTCTGTATGCCTTGGTCGCTCCTGTCTGTCTTAGCTTTGGAATGAGACTTAGAATAGTCTAATCTTCTATATACAGTTCAGCTTAAGAAAGTAGCTTCAAATACTGCACGCTGTATTTCATGAGAGAGACGGTCCAGGAGAAAAAGGTACCAACCAAATGTCCAGTCGATGCGAAAAAGCTAGTAAACCACCGATGTCTTTCAAACGGCATCATCTCAGATTGCCACATCACAAATACAAGTTCTCTGAGACTAGCCACATTGCACATATGAATTTACACAGCCTACTCTAATATTATAAATGTAAAAGTAACTATGTCCCCTTGTTACGTTTTTACGACTAAACGGCTATCGATCTTGATGATTTTTTAGAACGAAATATTATGTATCATTGGGAGGGACTTTGGATACTTTTTATGGATGAATATCATGTTTTGTCACGAAATTTTGGAAACTAACCGAACGGTAACAAACAGGAGGATAGAGTGTGGAAGTCTCTGTAATATTATATCAGTCGCTCAGGCTTTTATTCTCGCAGTCAATTTGTGGGACAACTTTTACATAAGTTACAGCTTTCTATATCAAATTTTAGCAATAAGATTTTACTTGATAAGTCTATGCCTACAAAATCGCCCGTAACAGCAGTCAAAGGTATTGTCAATTTTGCACACAAGGGGTATTCTCGAATAATATTTTTTAATCTGCCCAGCGTCCTCAGTCACGGTTAGAGTAAATTATCACCCTGATTTTTTTTTTATATTATTATCTTTTGTCAGGGTTCCGTACGCTCTAAATGAAATACGGATCCTATATGCAATCAACCACGTCCGTCAGTTAATTCTTAACTCTTCAACATAGAAATTTGTAGCTGTCCACCATCTTAGTTTTTGCAGCCCCAATTGAAATTATAGCATAATATTTTATTTTTTTTTAAAACATATTTTAAATGTGTACCAAACTAAAGGTGACTCTCACAATGTTTGAGATTTTCCTTCTATTCCATGATTTTTACGAGAGTTTGTCGAGTAACCTTGAAAAATATCTAATTACGTCCTATATTTATTTTTTATTTTTTAAAAAAACTACTTAACTGAAAATTCTTTCAAAATTTGGAGTTAAATGAAGAGTTCCCGAAAGATTACCAAAAAAAAAAAACTGTACAGACCTTACTGGAGTTTATTGTTTTCGCAAAATAACTGAATGAGTGGTTTAACAAATCAATTCTTCAGTAGATATTTTTTCTACAAAGATATATGTCCATCCAGTAGAGAATTTCGTAAATTCATATGTCATGGAAATAATTTTTTGAGAAATTTTCGATAATTTTCTAAAACGAGATTAGTTCATTCACTATTTAAAGAGCACGATGTGACAACGATGGGATTCGTAAGTTTCATGATTCAAGGGTTGGCACCAAACTATTTGATCGCACACTACAATTACTCATAGTTCCATATCAGTTGCTGTGGGCACTATGGCAACCAGCAATCCATCAGTCCTGCAGGCTGCAAGAAGAAGTGACAGAACAGTACCGCAGGAAGGTAATTAATCGTGTGCCTACATGGTGCAATGCACTGGAGCGTTCAGATGTTACGACCAATCACTGGGCTGGAATCTCTGTCACACACGGGCACGAATGTTCTATAAAGAAGAAGAAATCTTTGAGGTTAATCTTTTAAATAGTTACAGTGTAAACTCTATCGATCCGCATTTACCCACCGGTTTCCTCCAATTTTACAAACAATTTTTCAACGTTTCTATATATATAGTAAGGAAGTCTTCCAGTGAGGCAATACAATGAATAACGTATTACTCACTTAAGAATTCATTGCATATCTGTGCTGTGCCAAGCAATTCATAGACATAGTATCGAAAATAAGTCGAAATGCAGATAGACAGGGATTGCGTGAAAGTGGGAGGAGAACGATGGAGTCTTACACAACCAGTAATTTTCACGGTGGAAAAAGATGCTGATTCAGGGCCTCATTTAGGCATAGGCTACATAGGCTGTAGCCTAGGCGCCCGCACCACATAGGCGTTCACACCACATGCAAAAAAGTGCAAAGAAAGTAACCTATTTCCGAAACAGTTTTAGCACCAAAAGTCCAGGAATGCTCGTGAAAACCGAAACACTTACAGTTAAATCCTTTGAAGTATGGGTGAAATGTAAAATAACATTTCAGTAAACCTATAGCGAAAAGTAACAACTTTGCGGCTCAGCGATGAGGCCGTAAAACCCTTGTAACACAAGTTTGTAGTATACTGTGGTAGGGACGTGTGAATGTAGAATTGAAGTCACTGTCGTGCACCTGCAATACGAACTAAAATTCCCTTGCCTTCGTGTCAGGATGGTTAGATACGATAAATTCATTTCGTATACGATGTAAACAGCGAGTAGCGGTGGGAGGTCCAAGTTTTAATGTTTTCTTTGGAAGTAAATATTTAAATTAAAAAAAATTTCATTCGTTTATAATTGAAATAGGTGTTTTTAGAATTCAATATTAATTCTGTTTTTTAATTTGTTTTTATTTAATGAGTTGTTTTAAGTCGCTTTTTATTTATTCTAAAATGTTATTTTGCTTTCAGGAATCTCGATTGCTTGTTGTGGCGTGAGAATGTTCTGATTATTAGTGGAGTGCTTTCTAAAAACAGTTTAGTCGCACCGAGGGCGGTGGTGTAACGGTTAGCGTTCTGACCTCGCACTCGGAAGGCGGTTCGAATCCCCTTCCGGGCATCCAGATTTGGGTTTTCCATGGTTTCCCCAAATCTCTCCAGGCAAATGCCGGGATGCTTCCTTCAAAATGTCATGGCCGAATTCCTTCCCATTCCTTGACCCCCATCCCTTCCCGTCTCTAAAGACCACGCTGTTAAAGAAAAAAAAAAATTTAGTCGCTGTCTTCCTGTTAACACGCATGTGTGAATAATCAATATTGTGTTTTCAATTCTTTCACTATTGCGTGCTTTGGTGGTCTTAATCATCTTTTATCGTTTGTCTTAACATTTAGGCTTACTCTTGCATATTGTTATTAAGACTTTTGGGTTGATTATCCGCGGACTTTTGCTCAGGGTGTTTGGTTTGCAACAACACAAGAACAATATGCAGCATCTTACGCGTATATATCGATCATCAGTCGAAAAATTGAACTTGCGATCATCACTTGCTAACCTCGTTCATTTCAGTCTCGGAAATGATCCAGAAAGCAGGTTTCGAAATTCTGGTTCTTCAATAAGTTATCCTCAATATATTTTTACTATCATTACATTATCCAATATTTTGCAATAAAAGGTTTATTAATTAAATAATAAGTAATCGATATATATATATATATATATATATATATATATATATACAGGGTGTTACAAAAAGGTACGGCCAAACTTTCAGGAAACATTCCTCACACACAAACAAAGAAAATATTTTATGTGGACATGTGTCCGGAAACGCTTACTTTCCATGTTAGAGTTCATTTTAGTTTCGTTAGTATGTACTGTACTTCCTCGATTCACCGCCAGTTGGCCCAATTGCAGGAAGGTAATGTTGACGTCGGTGCTTGTGTTGACCCCGGTACCAAATGTAGAGACTCTTCGTGCTCGTATTGTGGACGGCTGTGATACAATACGCCATTCTCCAGGGTTGCATCAGCTCATCAGGGATTCCATGCGACGGAGGGTGGATGCATGTATCCTCGCTAACGGAGGACATTTTGAACATTTACTGTAACAAAGTGTTTGAAGTCACGCTGGTACGTTCTGTTGCTGTGTGTTTCCATTCCATGTTTAATGTGATTTGAAGAGAAGTAATAAAATGAGCTCTAACATGGAAAGTAAGCGTTTCCGGACACATGTACACATAACATATTTTCTTTGTTTGTGTGTGAGGAATGTTTCCTGAAAGTTTGGCCGTACCTTTTTGTAACATCCGGTATATATATAAGGGCGCGCACCACAGCTATAGCGTTGGGGCCGACAGTTCCCAAAGGGCCCACTCTATAAGTATAGCCTGACCGATAGTGGTGGTGTAACGCTTAGCGTTCTGGCCTCGCATTCGGTAGGACGGCGGTTCGAATCCCCGTCCGGGCATCCAGATTTGGGTTTTCCATGGTTTCCCCAAATCACTCCAGGCAAATGCCAGGATGCTTCCTTCAAAAGGCCATAGCCGAATTCCCCCCCATCCTTTCCCGTGTCTAAAGACCTCGCTGTTAAGAGTCGTTAAGCAGTTAAAAAAATAAAAGAAGTATAGCCTAGGGGCATACAGATCCTAAATGCGGCCCTACTGATTAGAGCTTGTATTGAAATTTTTGGTCTGAGAGTTTGATTTTAACATACTGTATGGGCGTCCTATTCCTAAAAATTTTGCCTTTATTACAACTATTTATGATTTTTAAACCACATCATTTATAAGCATCAAGCGATTAAATTAATAAAGTTCAACATATTTATTAGTCAATAGAATCTAGATGATTCACAATCAATACATTTATTGTTCCATGAAGTTCGTATAAATTGAATTAACAAAATAATCTTTAACTACGTTTAATTGATTGGACGGCCTAAGGCAGGGGTGGCCAATCCAAATGATCTTGCGTGCCACTTTGGAAATGCATCACAACTACGCGGGCCGCAAATAAAATTATATATCCCCATGTTAGATTTAGACCCACTATAGACATTTTTTGGAGTGAATCATAATGAGTTATTATTATTGTGTTTACTATTATTCTTACGCGTAAATATAGATAATATTATAATAATGATACTAAACGCACATTTTAAAGAAATATGTAACAGTAAAAATGATATATAAAAAATATATAAATACAAATGAAATAAATTTTGAAAATATGAATACACAAATAAAGTATTTTTTTAATACATTGGTTTTCACTACTTTCGCCATTATAAAATAAATATCGCGGGCCGGAAAAACATTGAAGGCGCATGCGGCCCGCGGTCTAAGGTTTCAGTGGAAAGCGTTTATGGGACTGGGCGCTATACGCTGGTGGGGAACTATTGCAAATAGTCTTTCACTTATCTGTGTAGATTTACCCCATTGTTCGGTGAATGATGCCATGATACCACTATGTGTCGTCACAAACACATCCAGGCTCCTCAGTCGGTTTCCGTCCCGATAACCGTTAGGAATACAACGGAGCTCAGCATTGGAATGAAATCATACCTCCGCTTCCGAAAATTTTAATGTGGAGGCAGTGATGAATTTAGGGCTTTCTATTTGAAGACATTAGTCTGAGTTTTATTGTAAAAATTATGAATTACTAGTCTTGTGCAATGTCCCTAAAAGAAAAATGTTGCAACACGAACCTCCGCGACTGGGTAAGCGCGTCGATGGATTGCGCCAGTTCAAAGAAGTTGTAAATAGAGGGACAGCCACCAAGCGTTGCTTTTTCATCACCAGTCTTCGTCGGTGATTGGACGTTCGGTCCAGAGCAAAGTTTTAATTTTTGTGGTAGTATTGAGATTAGCGTGTGCATTTAGATATTTGCGGTAACCGTCTGTGTTACTCTTTTGTCAAGTTCAGGGAGTAAGTAAGTTTTCTGAGATTTTATTGTTGTTATTCATTGAGAGTGAGGGTTTTAATATAATCATTCCAGTTTTTTTTCGTCGAAGTTAACGAGAGCTAAGTTTATATAAATGTGACCAGAGCGGGTCAGATTTAGGGAAGCAATAATGTACCAACGAAATTAATCCTTAGTCGACGCTTAGCGGTTGCGCAACTGTTAAAAAATTGCCTCGTCTATCCTATTGTTTATATTCTGTTTCAGTTTAGAAGTAGTGACTCAGCCATCAAGTAATGATTTTAAAATTTATAACTGTGCAACAGGTGTGCAAGAAATTGATAGGAACTTTAGTAATTGGTAATAGTAAATTTCCAATGTTGTGCAATATGTGTGATATTTAAAGAAGTAATCAGGGATTGGTGGCGAACAGTTAAGAAATTTCTAGGGATTATCTGGGGGTTTTTTTTTTGGTTTTTTGCGGAAGGAGAAATTATTTACGTGGTAAAAATCTGTACTCGAAGTACCTCTCATTGAACTGCAGAACGGCAGTTACCATTCTGATCCAAGACACACTGATCACGAAGCACGCGAAACTACTTTCATCCGCATGAAATAATGACACCAGCAACATGACACAAGAGAAATGCAAACTGGAAATATATACTAATATCCTCAAAATTTATGCTGTACCACTAATGTCAATTGACATTCTGTTACAAACATCATTTCAAACTCTTCCAGTCTTCCCACACATATCAAGTATCACTGGCGATGAATCGGCTATATTACATTATTGTCCTGTAATTCAGCTTTTACTTCGGGTATTCTCTTCAGTCCTTATACACATACTAAAGTATTTTGTATGGATTTGATGATGTATGACTTCACACCTTCAGGAGAAGGAATAAAACAGAAGTAATCAGCTATCAGAAGGTAAAGTAAAAAATAACTGTCGATGACAGTTCAGGGGAAGTGGGAAAACGAGTAAAATATAAACTAAATTTTTAAAAATGTTTGGCAGGTATATTAAGAAAACTGAATTTAGTTGCGATTGAATAGGAACTCGTGTAAACAGAATCATCTTCAGTGCTCCAGTAGTAACGTCCCTACACCATGTCCTTCCCATATAACGATTTTCTATCTCCTCTCTACTTTTGCCCTCTACGAATTCCAGCTTTAAATTCCTTCTCAGCTTTTTTGCAAACCGTTAATTACCTCCATCGTTAATTCCGTACAGTCCCTGAGTGCCTTCACTACACTCCCACTCCATTTCGCCTGAAATCAAGTGCCATCTTATAATCTTGGTCAACAGTTCCCTTTGATGTACCACTCGCAATCCTCCTACCAATATCCACGTTTGCGTTATCGCGATTATAATTCTTGCACAATCCAAACACTCTCTTCACTTGCCTTCTTTGTTTCAATGATTTCCGACCCACTCTTTCATCAGATCAGTTTCTGATTGCATTGTACAGTAACCAATATAGCAGCTCAACTTTGTGCCCTCTCCAACTCCTGAATTTGATATAAAAAATGTGAGTCACACACCATTCCACCATATTCAAGCAGTGGCGTAATCAAGGTATTGTTTCCCGCTGGTACATCTCCTAATCTCCCTCTCCAATAAATGGAGGATGTTGAAACCTCTTCTTAACACCCAATTGAGTTTACTATCAAATGTTACGCCAAGATAGTTACAGTTAAAACCTCCCTCCCTACCCTATAATTATCTGAAACTTTTACTTTTTAATCCGTATGTTTAATAAGTTGTTTCTTCATGATATTTACTTTTATTTCATGTTTAACCACCCAGCCACATCGTCTCACCGTAGACTATCCTCCTGTAGTTATTTACAGTCGTTTCCAGTTTTAATCCTATTATGTAATGTTATGTCATCTGCAAAGAGCCTGACTTCCAAATTCAACCCAACACAATCATTCATTACAACTATGAACAGTAATGCTCTTCGCACAAGTACACTGCGGTACTTCTTCATACATGCATATGTGTCGTAAGCCCGTTTTGTTGCCATCAGTTTTGGCCCCTACTTCAAAATATGGGTACGTCATTATACAATTTTGTGTTGTCTTACATGACAGATTTACTCTACTGACAGCAATAAATCCTACTTTATGATATTCAAGCATGATAATTTATCTGCTGAAACAATATTTTAAAAAAAAAAATAATTTCATGAAATGTGCCGATTCTTTTGTATAAGAAAAAGAATCATCCTTATTGGTTGTGCTTGAGACAAGTCATGCATATAGAATATAACGTTAATTTCAACACAACTTTGAAGACGAGTCATACTGAGTTGATAAACGTTATGATTTGCGCCAGTTATAATCTATCTATATATATAAAGATAAATGTATGTATGTTTGTTTGTTCTTCATACAAATCCACAGTTTTCATCCGATTTCGATGAAACTTTGCACACTTATCCTTTGAAACAAGGAGAAAATAGTTAGTACATTTGGTTGAAAAATTATCTGTATAAATAATACATATTGTTTTATAATTTCGAAATATTTCTGAACGGCGATAGACAGACGCGTTGGATATGGAGGTCTCTGCACTGTTTTTCCGGGTAGTGGTCAGGTAGCTCAGTGGTTAAAGCGCTTGCTTACTAATATTTGGGTCGTGGTCTCCGGTTCAAATATCTCTGGAGGCTAAGATTTTTAAAATTTGTTTTTGATCGTAAGTCACGCCTGGGCCGAAGTTTATTCGGATTGAATGTTAAACTGTAGATATCACAAAGTTAGGGATGCAATCTGAGGCAAATCGTAGGTAGTCTTGCAATGCTGTAGGTGTACACTTTTTTACGTTTTATTGATCCATGAGGGGTGATTCGTAGTCAGTGTGTGTGTGATCTGCAGTAGTAATACTATAAATGCGGAATTAAGTCTCTGTCTTATGTTACGTTTTGACAACTAAATGCCTATACCGATATTGACGGAATTTGACGAGAAAATCTGTAGGGAGGGCACAGGACATTTTTTTTTTTTTTTTTTTTTGGTGTGATTAACGGTTGTAGTCACGAAATTTTGAGAACTTATGGAGTAGTGACGGAGAGACGGATGTGTGTGTTAGTCTGTAATGTTACGTCGCTTGCTCAAGCTATGCTTCTAGCGCATTATGTTAGTGTATAATTTGTAACGAATTTCGTTTAGAGAAAAAACGTATTATTGAGTATAGATGTCGATTATCTCTGTCCTATTACTTTGTGTCTGCTTAAATGTTTCTGGCACCAATTTATTTTGCCTTCTTTTTTTAAATGCCTTGCGGGCGTAAACTGGCCTAAGTTGTAACTCTAGCAGAGCACGAGCAGCTTAAGTTTTTAGAACCCAAGAACCGGATGCTCATGCTGAAGAAAGAAGAAAAGTCCAAGCGGAAATAAAGCTGCCCGTAGTTAACACCCTCCCCCCCCCCCCCACATCCCCTCACATTCGTTTGTTTTTCTGTTTTTAAATATTTTGGGAATTGATTCTCTTCAAGAGACAGGTTCGATGGTAGAATGATATAGCGATGGGTTTCCGGTCATATTATGCCGACTCGGTGTTGTTTGGGACCAATCCTTCACTAGCAATAACTTTTTATCAATTCTGGCAAAGAAATCCTTAATCCACGCGTACGAAGTCGCGGGTATCAGCTAGTTATAAATGTACCTCAATGATCCTTGCCACAAAACGAAAAAAATTTAAGGGCGGGGGGGGGGATGGGGGCAAATATCTAAATTAAAAAGTTTTCATTTGGTGGTGGTAGAAGTCGACATTCAGTCACTCTGCACAGTTGATCAGGATCAATAGGTCAAACAATTTAGATTTGTGGATCTGCTGTATTTAATACCTATACCGTGACTCCCAGTCCCATACTACCCCGCAACAACCAGGAAAGGACATGTAATGGAAAAACAGACAGAAAGAAAGAACTTTTGCTTGATAGTGTAACGGTTAGCAAATCAACACTTAGTTATAATCCGAATAAATAATACTTTGTTTACCAGTTTTTTAATCTCCTAGAGCATATTGCTTCTGTTGGACCTGTAAATGAAACAAAATTCCTGCTTCACTTCGCAGTTATTAATTCAAGGCGCATAAAAACCTTGATATAACATCACAGTTAAGTAACTTCACCCAAATATTTTTAATGATAAGCCAAAATAAAACACAGCTATAATTAAGAGTCGTACAACTGTTTGAAATCTATATGAATTACCTATCCTTAACTCATTACGTCTTTGCAATGACTAGACATCTCAATCAAGTGCAGTGCTACAACCGCCACAATACAAGATTAAGTCACCGTTAAGGAATTGATTAAAATAAACGCCCCCGGGTGGGCTCGAACCACCAACCTTTCGGTTAACAGCCGAACGCGCTAGCCGATTGCGCCACGGAGGCCTGCGAGAGAGGAGCCTCGCAGTAGGATTCACAAAGCGTTGGCCTATGCCACATGTCTAGTTCAGTTTTCTGATTAACAGATAGAACCAAGTAGACAGTTTTACGCATTTTAGTCCTAATACTCGCATAAATGGATAGGTTTCTCAAATAACTGAGACCCTCAAAACGGTCGCTATTATACTGCAGAATAACCGTCACCTGTTAAAAAATTATACTAACCTCATGAAATTTGGATCAGACGGAGAGTACTGATGAATTCTTCCATACTTGCACTGTTACTTGAATAGTGGCAAGAAAGAAGGTACCATTTTCTAAGCTCGCGTTATTGAACACGAGATAGCTGCTACGGCGTTCCCGCCATTCGCGGACGACTGCGACACACGGGTATCGATAGTTAATTCGGTAGATTTATCGATTGGGCGCGCATTTCAATTTCGTTTATTATCAGTGTCAAGAGCAATGAGCGTACGTTATTGATGGATCAGTATCAGAGGCTAATCGCAGAGATGACTACAAATTAATCGCTTTATTTGGTTATTCTGACGTTTAATCAGGTAGGCTAAATTGGCTCAACAGTAGGAAGTACACATGTCGCGAATGTTCGCAGAAGTAAAATATTGACTACATCGTTAATATTTTTTGAGTCGATGCTACGATGAAGATATATATTATTCAACGTTTGTGAATTCAGTTACTTCTCCTATTGCATCCGATCCTATTTTTATATTTAATCTTCTGTTATTGGTATCATTTCTGCTACATTTCATCACGTTTGTCTCGCTTTGATTTATAATCAATCCAAAATCTACCTTCAGTATATGTTCATGCTATTCAGTAACTTCTCAATATATTCAGCCCGTTCTGCTAACAAGACAATGTCATCAGCAAATCGTAGCATACTGATTTTTTTCCCCCTGAACACTTATGCCTCATGAAATTATACCGTAATTAAAAGTGCTATCTTTGAAAATATATATCTTTCATCGAAAGAACTTATGCTTCGAAAGATCTGTATTTAATCGGGCTGCATCATTTTTTAATTTGTGGCATTTCTCCTACAGCACCCACTCTAAAGTCCTGACAGCATTAAGACCAAATGCAAAGAGGTACGTTTTCCAACGATATTTCAGCGTAAACTTTGGATACAAAAGAGATTTGATGTCACAATCAAATATATTATTTCTCTAACCAAAATCCATAAATGAGGTATCATTTCAAATACTAAGCTCTACGCTTAAGTAACATCAGAAATTAAGAAAGGAATTTTTTGGAATTCGGCCCTTAAAGAGCAAAACTATCATAATTTCCTAGAATGCTTTTTTTTGTGACGAATCACTTATTTCCCTTCATACCTAATAAAAATCGGTATATGAGGCATCATTTTAAAGATTAAGGTCTCCGCTTTAGAAAAAACATAAATTAAGAAAGAAATTTTTCGGAATTCGACACTAAAGGGCAAAAGTATCATAATTTCTAGAAGGTATTTTTTGGTGAGGAGCCACTTATTTACCTTTATACGTAACCGAAATCGAAAAATGAGGTATCATTTTATAGATCAAGATCTCGGCTTTGGTAAATTAACATATTGAGAATTTTTTTCTGAATTCGGTACTTAAGGGTCAAACGAACTATCAAGGTCACGTGTATGATACAGTTCAGAGTCAAGCCACTTTAGCTACGCTAGCGTCGATAAGGTTTCATCGCGTGGCCGCTAGATAGCAACACCTCGTATTCTAGAGATATCGGTAAACTATGTGTTTTCTACAGTATGTAACTTTTCGAATATTTTTCTTTGTTAAGGAAATATTTGTGTTTTGCTATAAAAGTGCTACATAAATATTTTATTCGCAAGATTTTCGAACGAGCTACTGTTGAATTACCGGTAGATATCAGTACCAAACATCCCAGAGATATTGATATACTGTGCGGGTTTTGTTCAGTTTAGTTGTTTTCCGATGAGGTCTGTGACAGTTCGGCTTCCGAAAGGACAGCTTCAGGTGTTTAGGTCAGAACAGAGGGCTGCAGGATAGCATACGTCAGGTAGCAATAAGAAAGATATTGTTACAAATGAGCGGGTTATTCTTTCAACCTACTACAAACCACCAACCTCGCTATTCACAGTATTTTATTCGCGAAATTTTCGCCCTGCTCATCTAGTCTATTTTATTAAAATGTTCTATTAACTCACTTTGGGTTTTGTCTGTCCGGGAGGAATTTAGTAATTGATTTTAAACCAATTTCTCGATGAGCTAGAGACTTGAAATTTCGACCATAGCTCAAAACTGGATGACATGGGAAAAGTTATGCGGAAAAGTTGAAAATTCTGGATAAACTGAAAGCACTCTTTTCTATGGAACGAATTGGCTTCCCCAGAATAATATCGAGTACCGTCCCACGACAGACACAATTCCCTCACGTGACAATATAGTAAATTTACCTGCTCTGTATTGCTCTAAAAGTTTTTGTCTTCTATTTAATGTACAGCACTGACAACACTGCCAATGACGTGTGTGACAGTGAAAAACAGGCTAAACAATTAAACAAATAAGACTTTTTCTTCACTCTTTTTTTTGTGTCTTTCTTCGATTGGTAGAAAACTGACTAAATGTGTCATTGGCTGATGGAAAAGTGCTCACAGGCAACTTCTTCACCCTATACCGTGACTGTTAATTAAGGTTTTATTTAATTTAATTGCAAATGTGCTTATTATAATATTATTACTAACCCGTAATGTTAAATTTATTATTTATTAATTTATTATTGAATAATTACATTAATATTTTTAATTTGATTTTCCACAGACTGTAGCTTGTTTAATAACCGGGGTAGATCAGTGTTGTTATAATTAAGAATCAATCTGTCCGTGCGGGCAGCGATTGTTGATTAGGTGCAAGTATTGTAGCAAGGCATGGCCGCTTGGGGAAGGTTGTATGGCCCAAGCACAGGCCCTTCGTACACAAGCCAAAAATATAAATTGTGAAATTTACGGGAAACTTGTTTTGTAATGAAACATAAGTGTCTTAAAAATTGTGTCAATGAATGGTATTCATTAAATTCACTAGTATTTCAACCAGAACAGTGAGTTTTTCATTTTCATGTCAAAATACCTCTCAATTTGTTTATCCGAGCTAACGTCTTGCATGTGTTGAAAGAGAAGAATATGAGTCATTCTCTTCATAATTGGTAGCTTACATTTGGCGACCAATGCCAGGATAGTTACATTATACTCTAATGGTTATTGCTTTAATCACCTAGTTTCACATTACTTGTTTTAAATTCTGTAACTGCAATTTTCCTACCCACCTACCTTCGCATTTTACGAGTTTTAATTGTAAATTCTCTCAGTGTTTCAGGCAATTTTTCAAAAATTTTATCATTTACTTAGGTTATTTATTTCAGAAGAAGAATCATTTAACTTAAAAAAAAAAAAAAATATAATCCCACGTCTGGAATGAACTACTGTTCTGTGGATATGGTCATCTCTACCATTTCACGAACTGCTTATTTTTTAAAGCTGGCTGCATTGCCAAAATACGCCTTGTACACACCCTGTACTATCTTCTCTCTACATCCTATGTTTCACTGATCATATCCCTTACATTTCAACAAACTAGTTGCCCTCCTTTACACTCCCTTCAAGTTCTCTTTAGATATCTGTTGTATATGTAGGTCCCATACGGCTTCACCATGCTTAGTCCAATGTCTGACGAATTTTTTGAACCCAAATTTCCTCCTATCCCTGGTACATACACTAACATCACTGTTTTCAGCAAATATACGATTTTAAAACCTTTTCATACCACTTATCCAGTACGTTTTGCCCAATTGAATTTGTCATCAAATGTTATGCCAAAGTATCCTTCACATTATAATCATACAAAAAAAAAAAAATACTTTATTCTGTGTACCTGTTAAATTGAGTGTAATTGACTTTTTTCATTTCATGTAAACTTATCCAGGTAGATATTTGTTCACATCTATCCTTAGCTCTTCATAATCCTGTCTCGTTTTAACGATATGTGTGGAACACAGCCTCACTAATTGTGTGATTTATTATAAGAATAATTTGTTATTAAGTAATTATGATTGTGTATAGTAACACTGGACTTTTAAATTTCAAGGTCAGAGAACTTCGAGCCCGAGAAAAGAAGACTTCTGGTTACGGGTGGTGTTGTATAAGGAGGATATGGCTTGAGAAGCATAAATATAATTACCTTCCAAAATCCTCGCGGGACGAACGCAAAGTTGTAGTCTAATATTGAAAAAGATAAGATTGAGGGCAAAGGAAAAGTATAATTGTACCAATGAACTGTAACCATTGTGTTCAAGCAGAATAATGTTTGTGAACAGGATACTAAAAGATAAGGGAGCGTCCTTTAATTACGTGATCCCCCTGTGGTGAGATTTTGTGAGGTCTGGTCGCCCCCTCCCCCCTAAAATGACGTGAAATTTTTACGGAGACCCCCTCCCCCTGCTAATCGACCTCGTAGATTTTTGAGAACTTTTGTTTTTTTAGCCCTCATATTTCCACGTAGTTTCTACACCATATAAACACCTCCCCCCCCTCCTAAAGCCGACATTATCGTCATTTGTAGAGCTTTTTTTGTTAGCTCTACTATCCTTCAATAATTTCGAAACCTCACTTGAGATTTCCGTTGATCTTCTCCCTCTCGGTTAGGTTACGTGAGATTTCGCCGGATCCCCCTCCCTCCCCCCCTATTTCACCTCACAAAATTAATGGACGCCCCATAAGTGGGAAGTAATTGTTATTATGAAAGTGTTATAAACTATTTCAGTTGATTTAATTAATTTACTTTCAGCCGTGGTATTAAACCCAGTAATGGATATAGAGGATAAATAAAAATCTTGTAGTACTGATCCAATACCGGAAATTTTTGAATATAATTGTTTTTTGAAACATAACTAAAACTAGAAATGTTTTATAAAATGTTGATTACGTAGCAGTATGTTTACCTACAAGTCGAGCGCAGTCACCGTTTCATGTGTTGCGCAATATTGCACACTGTCCAGTAAAATTCCACAGCACGTTTTCCACTCTAGTCACATACTGAGCCGGTGAGTCCCTCTCAAACTTCCCGAGTAGCAAACAGCTACCTTATGTGATCTGAATTTTATATAGCACTTATCTGTCGTTAAGAAAAAGAAATTTGGGAATCAACTTGTCCCTACTCGGTTTACCAACAGAATAATCGGCGATAAAACCTCCGCAATGTTTACCACTGTTTGTTACTCATTATACATGTAATCTTTCCTGGTTTAACACATGTTGCTGCTGTTAATCTAGTAGAAGAAATGCCTTTCTTGGTATTTATCAGATTTTCATCATCTGCAGCATTCCTCCTCAAATCAGAAGAATTATATATATATTTTTAACTGCTTAACGTCTCTTAACAGCGAGGTCTTTAGAGACGGGAAAGGATTGGAGGGGGGGGGGGGTGGACAAGGAACTGGAAGGAATTCGGCCATGGCCTTTTGAAGGAAGCATCCCGGCATTCACCTGGAGTGATTTGGGGAAACCATGGAAAACCCAAATCTGGATGCCCGGACGGCGATTCGAACCGCCGTCCTCCCGAATGCGAGCAGAAGAAATCGGAAGCAGAGAGTAGTTTCCACCGAAACTGAACGTTCCGAATGTGCTTCCGATCGCATTCCGACAGTATAATGGTACAGAGAATACATTCAAGAATCAGGATGGCATCTAATTTCCCTACAGTTATCCCCCGTTCCATAAAGACCCAGATTCCATAGAGGGAGAAACATTTTAGTGTAGCCAGAAAAGATATTAGAGTAGATGATGGCATATTTCGAGCTGTGTATCAGACGAATCATCCATCTCAATTTCACACAAAGGTGCCATGGTTTGCTTGAAACCGTGCTTCTCATTCAAGGAATTTAATTCTTGGATCATCGGAGTTAACAACTTGGTAGTTCTGTCATTCAAGTTGATGTTAAACGCCAGAACTGGTTCATAGTGAATAACTGAAATGATATGTTTATCTATTTGCAACTTTGACGTTTTAGACTACTAAAATGTAGCTGATAAATATGCTGTAATGAATCATTTGCGTGAACTTACAAACTAATTCTGAATAGGTGTACATTCGTCATTTGATTCTCATCTTAGCAAAAATTTTGGTAGTAATCGAAACATAAACATAATACAGCTCAAAAATAAAGTTCATTACTGGCAATCTACAGAGTTGTTGAAAAATCGATTGGTATTTCTAATAGGAAATATCTTACGAAGTTTACAGCTTTCTTGTTGTTTAGTTTCGTAGTAATTCTTTTTACATAATGCCGCAGTTTGCTACTGATACATTTATTTATAACAATGTGTACAGTGCAGACACTGATACAGCAGTTCATGTTATAGCGAATTTTTGCTGAGGGAGCGTCCATAAACTACGTGGTTCGGTCTAGGGGGAGGGTTCCGAAACAAGCCACACAGCTTTTCATTAATAATATTTGCCACACTTAAAATAAGGTACAGAACAAATAACAGCATGTTGATATGATATTTATTTCCATAATTTAATTATCTCCGTATGTAATTTAGATATCCTGTAAGCTACTGACAGTGCTGCGATATGCGCTGAGCACTTACAATATTTCAAAAGCTTAAATAAATTGTTTGTGCGTGAGCAATCTTATTAAACTGCCTCAGCGCAGTGGGTGAGATTCCACTGTTGAGGATCTACTAACGAGCAGGGTTGCAAAGAGTTTAATACATACGAGGCTGACCAACGATTGAAAGGCGCCGCCGTACGATATATGTACTTAAATACGCGTTAGTGACTCGAGATGCAGTAGAGCTTTTTTTATTATTATTATTATTACTTTTTTGTCAGCGTCTAAGGACGCTCTCCAAAAACAAAAGAAGTTATGGTTCTGCACGCAGGGGCCAGGTTAGCCATGCAGCAGAATTGTACAGATCAGCACGCGGCAAGAATACCCCTCGCCACCTCGCAGCTACCTTCCCACCACCTTGCCTAGTGTCGTTTCAGCTTCCCGGGCGTTTGATGTTTACCGACTTGGCGACGGATAGAGACACGCCATCCTTGCCAACAGAGGCGGCTACCTTCTCTCGGTCCGCTGTTGTTAGCTAGACTAGCGCGACGGGCAAAAACACGGCCCGCGGGAAGCCACGTTTACATTACCTCACCCCACTCTCAGTACTTTAAAATCTCTTTCCACCATTGTATTCTGTCAAAATAAGTTTATCATCAAGCGATAATGAAAGCTATTGATGTTTTGTACCTCCTAGAAGCAATTTTTCCTCAACTGTAAAATCATATTAAACATTTAATTGTCTAATTTCGCGCTTAGCTGATAGTTGGCCCAAGCAACGTTCTCAATGCCGTTAGATGTGAACGTCACTCTCTTTAAAACCGCTTTTTATCTTTCACACTTCCTTTTTTCATTTTATTTCATTTTTTCATCGTCTTTAATCCTACTTCCCGCTGCTTCCACTATACCTGTAGTAGCACCACTGAATGCCAGATTTTATACCTTGTGACAATTTTAACCGTCTTCCAAAAAAGTATACCATGTAACTCTGATTTCCGTTATTCCTATTTCCATTTAACTAAACTTTCAGTATACAAACGCCAATATAAAATTATTTAACAGTACCAATTTACAGGGTGTCCAGAAAAGGAATCCCTGATTTCAAAATTAAATATCTCGAAAACAAAGATCGATAGAGGAATGCAGTAAACGGTATGTTTATCGTGACAGCTGTAAGAAGTGTTTACAGCAGTTTGAAATAATAGTTACAAAAGCTGCTAACAGATGGCGCTGTAATCGCCATACGTAATGCCTAAATAGAGATCCGAAGCTCAGGGCGATCAGTTCCACCATTGAAACGTGCCAATGGTGAACATTTTGAAAACATTGTGATGTGATTGTTTGCAAAGATTGTTTTCATACGATTATTTCACTTATGTATGCTGATATGAGCGTATAGCGCCATCTGTTAGCAGCTTTTGTAACTATTATTTCACACTGCTGTATACACTTCTTACAGCTGTCACAATAAACATACCGTTTACTGCATTCCTCTATCGATCTTTGTTTTCGAGATATTTAATTTTGAAATCAGGGAGTCCTTTTCTGGACACCCTGTAAGTACAAGAGAATGTTTGGTTTCTATATTAATCTAAATTTTGATTTTAAATATACCTTTATCCTTTTAGAACCATTCGGCTGGCAACACAACGTTTTATATTGATACTCGAAATGTATATGAACTTTTCCAGTATATGAATACGTAGCATTCCGGACAAGACACAACGGACATAACAATTAATTAAAAATGCCCATGTTTGAGGCCGTATTCCATTAGCAGAAAACAGGCTAACCCCTACGTTGCCGTAGCCGACAGCATCAGCTTTAGAGAATTAACATTGCGATGTTTGCTCAATGTGCAGGACATCGACAGTTGTAAATGGCTATATTGTTTCATATCAACTCGTCGGAAGAACTATTATACGGTAGTCTTTCCTGTTTCCTTCATCAATGTGGTTGGTATAAATGTACGCGATTAGATAACTGTGTTGCTTGAGTATTAAGCTCTTGTACTTGTAGATGAAAGATTGATTACAGGAGAAGAAATCCAATGCTAGCCTCTTAGACCTGCTGCTCCAAAAGACACCAACGGAACTCGCCAAGCTCGGCGTACTCATTTATTCAAATGTCAAATCACAGTCGACAGTGTAGTATGCTGCCACACACAGTGATCAGAAGGTATTCTGTATAAAATCCGATGATTATGAATTTTTTAATTTAATTTTTAATTACGATGGATCACACGCTTCGATGGAAAATTCCCTCCCTCCCCTCACACCCTCTCCCTTGTTTCTTGTACCCGTCTACTTTTGCTCTCTACGAACGTTAATTTTAAATTCTTTCACCGTTTTTGGTAAATTATTCATCAATTTCCTTGGTAATTTATTCCAATCTTTGACCCCCCTTACCTATGAAAGAAAATTTCTCCAGACTCTTATGCTTAACGTCGAGTGCCCTTCTCGTGGAATACCTACTGGATAAAATTTCTTCCCTCTCAATACTCAAATCAGTTCAATTTTATGAATAATTGTAACACCAATGCAATTGAAATTGTTATTTTATTTTCCGAACGCGTTTCGCTTCATTTGCGAAGCATCTTCAGCGGTACGCAAATAATGCAACCGACATGTGTAATATATACTGCAGTTACAAACATAACTGATGCTAAATGGCTGTACACTTATAAACATATGTGACCAAAGAAAAATACAGAACCGCTGAAGATGCTTCAAACGCGTTCGGAAAATAAAACAACAATTTCAATTGCAATGGCGTTACAATTATTCATAAAACTGATCCCATCGCAATTGAGGAAATGGCCCACAATATCCAGATGTCAAATCAGTTGATCTTGTGTATAGTTTCAAACACTTTAGCGATACCGGCGACGAGCCGGTGACTAAAATTAACTACTAAACTTTTAAAATGGATGGAGCATGGTGTCTTTATCTATAAACGAGGTGACAAGACTTTCATCAGAACATTTTGTATTATTGTATAATAATTTAATGTATTCGATGCAGCTTCAACCATCCACGCCAAATACATTAATTCCTGTCTTCATCAGGTGTAGTACAGCATCTTATACTACATTGTATTGTCACACTACATACGAGAGGCTGGACTCGTAGCTTGCACAGATAGAGTAACGGTAACTGCTCGGCTGCTTTCCGAATGTGGCCTTGGGCCGAGTAGCTCTCAGTAAAGGAACGGCAGCGTGGTGCTAGAGTGGCGCGGTGGGAATGGTACAATGGTACAACGGTATAGTGGATTGCGTGCTGTGCAGTGGGTGCGTGGGCTGGGAAAATTAACGTCGGTGCGGTGTATGGTTGCTCCTGAGTTCCATGTCGTTATCCGAGTGGACGTGGGTCTCCGACGGTAAGCAGAAAATGGAATCATCGCGTTGGACGACTGTGGGCAGCAGACTCGGCACCTTTTGCTAAATGGTAACCCCACCGATATGTTGATCACAGCAACTCATTATCTTATTAATCAACCCAGTGTTGCCCTAGAGAAAATATCATTGCCCTGCTGAGCTTAATCAATGGACATTGTAGCGTCTAGTTTTATGACGTCGTTAAAAATTAAAATAAAACAATGAGATGCATTAATTAATTTGCAAAATTAATCCCGGGTAGGCGCCAAGAATGGAAGTGTTCTCTATCCGAGAGAAGCGACATTCCAATTCTGAAATACTTTTAATCAAAGCAATTGTACTTTAAAAATACCATTAAAAAACACAAATCTTCATCTATGCAAATGATATATTGATACATTGGAAAGGAAGTTATCGAAAGCAGGGTTTACAACACCTATTATTTTCTTTGAACATAAAATTGATTGATTTATTGAACAGAACTGAATATTAAAAGTTTCTTTTGAACAATTTAGAGCATCTCAGAGCGTTGCCTAGGGTTGAATGACACAAGAATGTCTATACATCGCCGGCGTTCTTTACCGTAGCAGATGAGTTGCGGAGAAATCAGACGGACCCTGTTGATCATCTGGGCGCAAGGTCATTGGTGACGTCCACTTGGCGAGGTAGCTCCCCGCAGGTAGTGACCTCTACGGCAATCTCCCGGGGTGCGCCGGTGCGGATTGTTTGCTTGCCATAAACAGAATGTCTTCTCTCCTGCTAGTTCACCCCGTTGAAAACTTGCAGGCTCCGGAGTTTTAGCAGACGCGGGAAATTTCAGCGAGTTGCAGCGTTTGGCGGGTCATCCACGATCTCCATTGGCGCTCCTCATGCAACATAAAAAACTTATGGTTTCTAAAAGTTCGTAACACACTGTTTGATTCGCTGGTTCCCAACAGAGGTGTTCCGCAACCTGACTTTTTCTCCGAAGCATCGTTTCTCTAATTTCAACTATCTACTCTACCAGGAAATCATCTTTCGGCATAGGCCCTATACTGTCCTTTGAATTTCATTGAATGCGTAAAGCTTTTAACTTTACGGCCTGCCATAAATCGTTCGGTCTTTCAGCGCAGGTATGAGTCACCTGGCTCTCGCCGATGCCAAAGAAACGTGCAATTCACACGCATAAATTTCCCGTCACCAAGGGACGTTACAACATACAGAAAACCCTGAGAACTGATGTAAAATGAACCATTTTTGGATTTCAAGATGTTTGTTTAAGTGTGTCATACTATTTTAGTAACATTTAAGGAGGAATAATTTTGTAATAAACGTGTATTAATGTCAAACTTATGTACAACTGTGTTTTTAATGAGTAGAGAAACATCCTGATTCTCATATCAGCAATTTGAATCATTAATAATATTTTTATTTATAATTTGTGCAAACAAAAATTGATTTAACTCTTAACAGGAGGGGGTACACCACAATATAGATTAAGCATTACGGCTAGTCAACACCGAGGTAATTTTAGACAGCAGAGGATCTATTCTGGCTTTGACGTGCATTTTGGGAACGGATGTAAAATCGGAATCTTGATGGCCAGATCAGGTACCGAACATGTGTCCTCTGGAATGCAAGTCCAGAGCGTTAGACCGCTCACCCACTATACTCAGTGAAAGCAATAGAAGAAGAGAAGCGACCTGAGTACAGAACCTTCTCAAAAGAAAGGCCCCTTCGTAGTATTAAATGTGTTTCTTGATTGTAATTCATTTGTTTTGACCTGAAACATTTTTTTTTTTTTCCTGCCATCAGTCTCTCACCTAGTTTGATGCATGCGTTACGCTTACCACTTCATCTCATCATACCCGTTACAACCTACATCCTCAATCATCTGTTTCATAGATTCTAATCTTTGTCTGCCTCTACAGATCTTACCTTCGACTGTTCCATCCACTAACAAATAAATCAATCCCGCCTGTCTTACAATATTACTCACTACCCTGTCCTTTCTTTCTGTAAGACTCTTCCTCAAACTTCTTTCTTCAAATATCATTTTCAAAACATGCTCATTTATTAACCTATATTACATTGAAAACACTCTGAAATCGTTGAAACTTTTCGATTATTTACTCTTTCGATCATTCATCCCACTTTTGTTTAGATAACACTGTTTATGGTTATACATCATCAGTCACTGATTTTCTTGGTTGGCCTTCAGTGAAGGTAGGTGTTAATCTCGAATTTCAGTATTTTATCGTCAGAGCATTGGTCTTAAGTACCACCAGTTGTAGATTAACTCTATGACATTTTGTATTTCAACTTTTTGAGCTTGCGTTCGTTACGTCCAGCAATCTCGTATCTTGCAGCTCACGGTAGATTTGGCTGTACGAAAATCCCACTAGTTATCCAACCCTTATTCACGACACCTAGCGCCATTAGACGTCTTTCCGGCTTCCTGTCGTTGCTACACTATGTACCTCCATTTTGGCCGCATGTGAACCGCCTCCCCACCCCCGACGTGGCTTTTTGCCTCTACCCCCCCCCCCTTTCCCCTCACGCGTAACAACTAGTTTTTTTCCCCCCTATTCCATCCAGAAGACATTTTGCACTGTTTTATTCTGTCAGACTATCGCAAATTACATACGAAGATAATTAAATGACGGAAATGGGTATTCACATGCTGTTGTGTGTTTTGTACCTTATTCTCACTGTGACAAATAATATGAATGAAAAGCTACGTTGACTGGCACGGAATCCCCCACCCCTTTCCCCCACGTAGCTCAGCGTAACTAACCAGCCAACACCCCCCCCCCCTCCCCCAGACCGAGTTTATGGACGCTCCCTCGTTGTATTTCAGTTTTCGCGTTTTAAACTGTCTTGTAACAGTTAGAAGAGTAATGGCGAGAAATATTTGAATAGATTTAATAGAGCCAAACTGGGGTTATTGAGAGGAACATATCAATTGAAAGTGTTCGCTTGACACAAAGAAATGAAGAACTTCATGTGAAAAACCTTGTTTCGCAGAAATTGTTTAATAGGAAGTATCGGCGAAGCAAAAAAGGAAAAAAAATATTGATTGACGACCAAAAGTGGTACAGATAATTGGATGAAGGTATGAGGATGGGCGAGTTGATATATGCCGCGAGAAAGAATCTCAGAGGAAGAAGGTTAATTTAGAGAAGTGACCCTCAGTTGTTGGGTGTCACTGGGCCAGTGAGTAAAGGGCACATCTCGACCTTTGTAATCGTAGGCTGTTATCTGTTGTCTGACAGAGCAAACAAGGGCCGGTCAAACAGTGGACTCTATGAGGCTAACTCATTCCGAACACTGGTTCTCATGTTATGTATATACTTCACAACTCTTCTGCGAGGAGGCTGGAATAAAAAAGAAATTTCGCTGGATCTTCACCTCGAAATCCATGGGACATAGACACACGGCAGTATAACTGTGAAGCAATTGCAAGTTCGATTACGCCCGATTCTCCAGTGAATCGTGATTAGGTTTAGCTGGATGAATTTAATGAATGAATAAGTTGTTAATTGCAATGATTTTTTTTTTACTAATGGTTTTACGTATCGTCGAAATCGAGGTCACTAGAGGCGGGATGGAATTGGGGACAAGGAACGGGAAGGAATTTAACCATGGTCTTTTGAAGGAAGCATCCCGGAATTCGCCTGGAAATGCAATAATAAAAACACGTCTGTCCTTGGTGAAACGATTGCCAATGTGGTTATCGATGTCTACATCTTATTTAATATTTTTATTGTTCGTAATACTTTTCTGGATATATTGATGATTTTCCCCCGAAAAATGATCTCTACTGTATAGTGAAATTGTAGAAATATTGTGTCTGTACAGGAAAGTTATTTCAAAAAGAGTAATTTCAATGTACACTATTGATGTTAGATATGCAAAAATCGTAGAGATTGGAATTTTTGTCTGTCTGTCTGTATGTATGTATGTATCTATGTTCGCACCTCACTTGAAACTAAAATAGCATTTCAATAAAACTTTGCATAGTGATACTTTATGTAATCAGCCAACATGTATGATAGGTTTCATCCGGATCAGTTCCATATTTTGTCCTTGATACAGAGGCCAATACCGTAAATTTTGGAATTTCTGTATGTGTATTTACGGATCAAGCAAAAATCCACCATTTTAATGAAACTTTACATGATGAAAGATGCGCATCTCTAGTGCTTGAGGTGACTGAATTCACTACTACAGCAAATGTGAGTTAAATCTGAATTTTTTTACTACAAAATGACGCCTTAATTGATTTTGTAATTACCTCAATAAAATTCTGTATGGTATAAAAATTTTATAGCCAATTTTGAAGCACCCTGCATATCTCTCTATCAACAGGACAAAAAGTTGTTTATTGGTAATAAGAAAATAAGTAGGAGAAGCATAAAATGGAAAAAATTAAGAAGGGAGAAGTGAAGTAGCCTATTTCACTTCATGGTTTGATGCAATGTAAAATGCGAGACTGGTTAATATATTAGTGGAAGGAACAGTAAAAAAAAGGAATTGTAGATGTAGACAAAAATTTGAATAAGTAATAACAGAAATAAAAAAAATTAAAAGCAAGCATTCGTAGATTAATGGACCATCATTGAAAGTGTGACGAGTATTTACTTTACATTTTAACTGCGTAAAATATTGGGAGTAAGAAAAAATATGATTTCGATATTAAGGCCTCCTGTACCATATAGTAAGTTATTGTAATTTTATAAGCATTAGTATTATCTAAAAAAACAGTAAGATTTGCCTTTTTTCTTTAAAGATATGAGGTATCAATGTGTTCCTTCACACTGACGATACAATTAGATGTCACGTATTGTATTCTTACACAATGTGCAAAAGATTGATAGCTACTAAAAGTTTAAAAATGAAAGTAGACAAGGATGTATCACACAGAAACAGTTCGTAAAATGTCGGGAAGGTTTTTATGACCTTTTTTAAAAAAAAAATGTGGGCTGCAATTTTCTGAGTAAATTACAGGTTTCAACATTACAGAAACAGCCGGAAACCTCGTTGGTCATGGAAAGCTGCCGCTATATTTTCTTGATCACAAAAGTTCTTCACGCAGTATCCACTTTTTTGCATTAATGCATGTGGTATCAAGATGGTAATGACTGGGAAATGAAGCCAAATAACATTTACATATCTTCCACAAGATCTTTGAGATGACATTCGTTTATTGTGTTCCTGCACCCCTTGTTACCGCAATTCAAAAGAAAACAATAAGAATAAATAGGCCGCTACAGTTGCCCGTTTATGTTTATTTAAAAATGATTTTTTAAGCATATCTTTCGTACATTCTGTTGCTAGAAAAACTGCAAATTGAGTCAGTTACTTCAACGAAAAATATGTAAACTCACAATCAGGGAGAGTGAGTTCAACAGTAATGATAGCGTGAACATTTAAGGAAATCATATTAGTCAAACAAGAATGCAGAGTTCCAGCTTTACTCCACTGGCAAAGACATCTTGTGTTATTACCGTATTCTTTTAGTGATATATTAATAGACAGTAGACTTTTCTTCTGGCCTCGCATTCGGGAGGACGGCTGTTCGAATCCCCATCCGGGCATCCAGATTTGGGTTTTCCATGGTTTCCCAAATCACTCCAGGCAATTGTAGGGATGCTTCCTTCAAAAGGCCATGGCCGAATTCCTTCCCATTCCTTGCCCCCATCCTTCCCGTCTCTAAAGACCTCGCTGTTAAGAGACGTTAAGCAGTTAAAAATAAAAGTAGACTTTTATATATGTCTGCTGTCACTTTCGCTCATGTGACACGAGTATTGTTACATCCAAGTAGCAAACATTTCAATTCATCGTATATTCAATATTTTTATTGTATTTACCATTATTGTTCAGTTTCAAAATTAATGCAACACAAATTTAGTCTAAATAAGCACATAATATTTGAAATGGTTTTTACAGTACGATAAAGAACAATATTAGTATTAACATTTTCTTTTTAAGATTTAGCTTACATAATTTGACTTTCAGGTAACATAACCATTTGCAATTATTAATTAGACCCACTCAGGATTTCATTTGAATATAGTTCCAATGCGAATAACGCAAAAAATCGGATTTAATTACAACATACTCGCTCAAACATTATATATATATATATATATATATATATATATATATATATACATTCTTGTCACATATTCTAAAATACAATTACGTACGGAAGTAACCAAACTGTCTCTAGCCAGTAAACTCGATACAAAACTCCCTTATAGGGGTTTACCTGGAAGTGTTAGGCAATTAGAGGTCTCTTCGTATGTGACTGGCTACTATATTAGTGAGAAATTATAACGAATAAAGGAATTATAATAATGAAAGGATAATGTTTCAGTAGTTACCTCCAAAACTAAAAAATCGATGAATTTCTTAACTGTATCTCTTTTTACAACGGCCGAAGCGTGGAGCTGACCCCGTTACATCCATTCTAGTGACGAAGGTTGTACAGGGAGTGGGGAGCTTTACCTCCGTGAATCCTACTGGAAGCGGCAGGAGCCGTCGGAACCCCGTGACCTTTACCATTACCTTATCTCTTTTTACACTTCGTCGTTGTAGAGGTCATTAGAGGCGGCAAAGAACTAAGGACAAAGAACGGAAAGAAATTTGCTAATAGCCTTTTGAAGGAACCATCCCGCATTAGCCTTTAGGATCGTGGGAAACCAAGGAAAGCCGAAATCAGGATGACCGGACGGGGATTTCAATCCAAGTCCTCACGTATACCAGGCCGAACGTTACTGGACTCGGTTCAAAGTATCAATTGTGCTTTATAATGGTCTTCAAGAGTAATAAAAAAATTGGAATTTACTGGTGTAGGGACATTCGCTTCCCAGGGCCTCTTAAATTTCTATGATCGACGACCCCGAAATCCAAACAACTGACTAAAGATATGAACCAACCTAAACATTTCTAAAAAATGATAAAAGTATCTGTATTACCCTCCCATTCAAATTTCTGGGAGAAGTGTGCGCAACTTTAATGTATGTACTTTGAAGGATCTTAGATCTCTCAATGTGAAAATTTATGTTTGCATAAATCTTTCTGGAACCTCTCTTTAGGGCAGCGATTCACATGTACATATGCGACGTTTCGAAGTCATTCTCTTCCTTCATCTTCCAGCAAAGTATTCTAATTCTGGCAAAACTGCCGTTATATTTTTTACATCCATCCAGGATTCTGGTGATGTAACAATGATGTGCAGCAAGGCATGGGAGATGTATGTGGCAAAAAGCCGTGTTTTTAAGAATCTCGTTTCCTGATGCGATGTAATCACTTGCTGACAATTTGGCAATTACTTTATCCATTAATGGGTAACATATTATAATTCGCCAGAAATGCTAGCAGTAATATAAACGCTCGGTCTTTTTGGGTTGATAGCTCCATTCTGTGAAATTTATCGATCATATATTTCTCTTCTGAATGAACTTCGTATGTGTGTATTTCACAACAACACATTCTCTCAACTGTACGGCTTAATATTTTGCATGTCAATCCTATCAGTGTTGTGGGTAACGCTTAGATCTGTTGTGAGGAGGTCACTGATTTCAATTAGGTTTCGGGCATGCGGAGTTTTAATCAACTGTACTACAACTCTTGTGTTGTTTGGGTTACGCTACATTAAAAGAAACTAGACGACCAGTGCGAAAATTTCGCGAAAAAATGTGATGAAAAGTGAGGTTGAATATGATGTCACCAAAGCTGAGCTCTTCATACTCCTACTTCATTTATCGATTTTAGTTAGAAACCCAGGGAGATAAAAGGCTCGAAAGACATAAAACGTAATTTACAAATATTGATATTTTTACCGTTTAAGGGTCGAATTACGAAAAACTCCTTTCTTAAAATATAATGTTACCATGGGGGAGACCTTATTCTTTAATATGATACCTCATTTATCTATATCGGTTAAATATTAAAGGAGATAAATCGCTCGTGACACAAAAATGCCTTTTAGAAAAATTTATACTTTTTCCCTTTAAGGACTGAATTCCAAAAACATTCTTTCCTAAAATATGATTTCACAAAGCTGAGACATTACTCCATATAATTCTACTTCATTTGTCGATTTTGGTTAGAGATCCAGGGTGATAAATGGCTCGA